>JAULKM010088625.1:0-11325 GCA_032355605.1 Rubia tinctorum
GTTTGGGCTTCACAGCTCAAACCCATTCAATTAATCAGATTTTAAACAGCCCAAGTGGCCTGCAATTTCAAGCAACTTCAGGGGCATTCTGGTCTTTTCATGGCCAGTCAAATGGGCTCAAAATGGAAACAATCAGCTGGTGTAATTTAAGGCGGGACAGCTCAAAATGGAAAGTGTGCTATTTGACATGGGACGGAGGGAGTATGCAATTCAAAATGGGTCCATGAAGTTATTTACTTAGAAAAGACAGCAATTTATTGATATGGGACTATGAGTCTATGGAGTTATGAATTAAGAAAAGACATATTAGAAATAATGATTAAATACGCATAAATAAAAAGTTAATATTTATAAATTACACAAGATAATATTGCTGCTTATAAATCTATTTAAATATACGATTAAAATTTCATAAAGAATAGTTTTAAATAGTAAAGTGTGCGGTTTAACCCGAGACACAGAGAGAACAACCAATCAACTGAGTTGATGTGATTTGGAGCATGTACAGTGGGGACTCGGAACTGGCTCAATTAAAAATTGATCCCGAACCGAGACCGAAACCCCCTCAAAATGGGGGCTCGGAGCGGGCTGCATCAATGCAGCTCACAGCTCCGGCTCATGAAATCGAGCCCGCTCAATTGCTGACAAAGCGGCAGCCAGCACATGGTGCTGGATCATGTGCTGCGTTGTGCTATTTTTTTTTACCAAGGGTGCACCCTATGATTGGGCCATGTGGCACCGCTGTCCCCTCTTTTAAATTTTTTTAAAAAAAGTCGATTGGGACCCATGGCCCAATCTGGTGGTGCCACATGCCCACCCATTTTTTTAAAAAATTCAGTTTTGAGATTTTTGAAAATTATTTTGTGCTATTTAAAAATCCAAAAATGGAAAATTTTATAAAAAAATCTGATTTTTATTTTTCAAAATCTAAATTAAATTTTAGATTTTTTAAAAGTCTAAATTATATTCTTTTATAAAATATGTATGGTTCTTTTTAATTCTGATTCATAAAATAAATTTTAAAAATTGAAATTAATTTCGAAAATTAAATTTGAAAAAATAAAATTCAATTAAAAAATTTATAGGTATATTATTAAATTTCATATTACAATTGATTTTGTTTGGTAAATTCATTTGAATTGAATATTAAAGGTAAAATTAATGAATAGGATAGAGAGAATCAAGTGGGGTCTATGGAGTGGGTTCAAAGTCGTTTTAACTACCGTGGAGAAAAAATGGAGTAAGTTAGTTGCGGGCTCAACCGCTGGGTGCAAGAGAGAAATAGATTATTTAATGAATTGAAACAGTAAGAGCGGGATCGGAGCGGGCTTACCCTTAAACATGGTCTGAAGACAATGATACCGACGAAAAATTATGGCCAATTGTCCTTCCATTGAAACATTTGTGCTCTTTGTGCCTGAGACACCTATATGAAGCATGAACCCTTAGCCCTTACCAGTATTTTTCGTCCCTCTCTCTCCTTGCTTTTCTTTGGAAATCTTGAAGCAATATGGCGAGTCTTACGGGTAAACTGGTTTCCCAAACAGAAGTGAAGTCCAACCTGGACGTACTCTTTGATATCTATGCCCACAAACTGTATCTGCTGGTGAACGGAGCTCCCGATGTATTTAAGAGTTTAGACCTGTTGGACGGCTTTTGGGGACTCCTGGGTTGCATCATCTCCGGCACATTTGTTCATGGTAATTAAACATTTGTGTTGGATTAATGTTTTCTGAAATATATATGTATCTGAAACTTGTTGCCTTTGAACCGGTCGACTGTACTGTGATTTAAACTCCTTTCCTTGTTTTTCTAACAGAGGGTAAAACCAAGATTGTGAAGATGACTCTGGCGGCCATAGACGAGGCTAAAAAATCCGTTACGTATCTGATAATTGGAGGAGACATTCTTAGCTTGTATTCAACGTTTAGCGCAACCCTTCAGCTGGGAACTGCTGAAGATGGGAGAAACATTGCGACATGGACAATGGAGTATTTGAAGCTTCTTCCACTCACCTCAGATCCAACTTGGCTGATGGACTTGGCTGTTGCTGCCCTCAAGGAGATTGATGCTCAAACTCTTCAACCAACTGCCACTCACTGAGTACTACTTACTCATTGAGCACTCATTAAATTAAATGTTGTAATTTTTGGTAAAATTTAAATGTTGTAATTTTTGGTAAAATTTAAATGTTGTATTTTAAAAGTTGAAATAAGTAATAGTGTGTATCTGAATATGAAAATATGTATTATAAACTATATTTCAAATTTTTTAAATTTAGTATATAATATAACAAATGAAGTGTATAGTCTAAAAACTATATAGACTGTTTATAAATTTATGGACAGCTTCTTAGGAATCACACTCTTTTTGGAACGTGTTTTCTGTTATTTTTTCTACCTTATGTTGTGATATTATGTACTCTTTCTGTTTCTTTATTATTGACGCGCTTTTCTTTTTGAGTTGTTTCTTTTATATTGACACACTTTTCATTTTTGGTAAGATTCCTTCATTTCATCCACTAATTCTACTTCTCACATTTTGCATTTAATTTCATTCACTCATTTTATTCACATAAATTCAAGAAACTAAATCTATTGTTTCACTTAAAGAAACGGAGGGAGTATGTAAAGATCAACTGTTTGATAGCTTTTCTATTGGCAGATGTTATCGGTAAAGTTGAAGTACGCACTCAAAACTTTTTTATTTATTTTTTTAAGTTGGTCCTGTTGTTGATGGGAATTAATAACCAGACCAGCAGTATTTGTTCCACAATTAACGCCATTACAACAGCTATTGCACCAGCTTTCAAGTGTTCAACCAACACGTTAGAGCATGAGGAATGTTGGTTTGAAAGTGAGTTGAATTAAAAATTGGGATCAAATATGGATAATTTTCCCCACAATGGGGGCTGAATGCTGTTGGAATTAATTTCAACCGCGGGCCCAGGTTGAAATTCTCCAACCAGCCCAATTCCGCCTTTGTCAGGCTTCACGTGGGCATGTAGAGAGGCTTCACGTGGGCAGCCCAATTCTGCCTTTGTTTTCTGCCTCAAGGGTGGCACCCGTTGTTCCCCCATTTTTAAAAAATGCTGATTGGGACACGCGGCCGAATCTAGTGGTGCCACGTGTCCCAACTAAATTTTTAAAAAAATTTTAAAAAAATTTAAAAACAGTTTTAAAAATCCCAAAAAATGAAAAAATGGAAAAAATATCTTCTATTTATTTTTTACAATCTAAATAAATTTTTGAATCTTTTTAAAAATAAAAATTACATTCTTTAAAAAAATTTATTTCTTTTGTTTAATTATGGTTCATGAAATAAATTTTAAAAATTGAAATAAATTTTGAAAATTGAAATAAATTTTGAAAATGAGATTTCAAAAAATAAAATAAAATAAAATCCAATTCAATAATTATAGGTGTATTATTAAATTTCACAATTGAATTTATTTTGTTAGGTAAATTTATTTAAATTAATTATTAAAAGTAGAATTAATGAGTAGGATATAGAGAATCAAGTGAGGTCCATGAAGTGGTTTGAGAGTGGTTTCCACCATTGTGGAGAAAAAATTGAGTGTTTTAGTTGTGGTTTGAATTGCTGAGGTGGAGGAGAGAAGTTAATTTTATAATGAACAGAAACCACAAGAGTGGTTTGAGAGTGATTTTACCACTGCACATGCTCTTAGAGTAGTGCCATGTATTTAGGGATTCCTATTAGTCTCTTTGCTGTAAAAACACTCATGTAATTTTAATGTGCTGAACTCAGTGAAATCTATACTGCAGTTGAGAGTTGACTAGAAATAATACAATATCGTTAGTTGGTGATTGATTAAGAGCAGCAGTCAAAATAAGTCACCCCTAACGGATATAGGCCCACTGAATAAATTAGAAAATGAGTCTTTTTGTAGTAGTAGGAATTCGGCGCACGGGGTTTCTGGCGTACCACAGATTTCCCACTGACTTGCAGAACCACATCTGTAGTGGGTCGGAGGACAATACTCCTTAGGTGATATCTACTTTTGGGTTATAGAAGAGATGCGTTATAGCATGACTTCCCTACATGAAAATAGGATTTTAGGTTAACTTGTTTTAGCCTTTTTTATGTTTTTGTAAGGTGTGCAATTGGTACTCTCGTGACTCCGGCGAGATTTAGATACTATTCCGCTGCGTTTATTGGAGAAATCCAGCAATAACCTCCGAAAAGGTTCACAAAATTAGAACTAAGGAGTTATGGCAACCGGGTGAGGATAAATCTGGACAACAGTGAATAAAGATGGAGGCATGTAGTACCAGACTGCTTTAAAACAAATGAACCTGCCCTCGAAAGTCCTTCAACAGTCACTCCTCATCGTTGATTAGAGAAATTCAGTACGTTCCAGCCTCTTCAAACTACAGAGCTGTTGCAACCCGATGAAGACAAGATTGGAGGTGTGAGTCGAGTAGCAGATTGCCAATATGACAAATGAATCTAATGATATGTCCATTTGTGAGAGGTTTACCCCACAATGTGAGTCAAAATTTAGAACGTTTTAACAGATTAGTTATAGTTGTTAGACAAGGGTTGTGCGACCTAAACTTGGCGCAAATGTGTAACGGTCAGTTAATGAGACTGAGAATGACTCTTTGTTTCAAGTTATTTTTATGTATGTCGGAAATTTTTTTGTCTATATGGTATCAGAGCCTTCATGGCTAACAAAAATCCAAATATTTTGACTCTTGTTGTGTTAATCCGACGGACCATTCTCACCAGGCTCATGTGGCTCAACATAGAAGTTCCTCCACCGTAATTGATCCCACATGGTATTTTGACACTGGTGCCACTAATCATGTCACTCCCGACATCCAAAAACTATCTATTGTTGAGGACTACAATAGAGATGATAAACTTCAAGTTGGAAACGGTAACCATCTGTCTATTTCTCATGTTGGTTCATCTTTACTGCCTAATATTTACTTGCATAGTGTATTTGTTGTCCCTAAACTCACATAAAATCTTCTTAGCGTGTCAAAATTGACCCACGATAATAATCTCTTCTTGGAATTTTAGCCTTCTCACAGTTGTGTTAAGAATTTTTAGGATCAAACAATCCTCAAAGGGGACGTTAGTAATGGTCTGTATCGGTTACCTCTCTCTAAGAATAAATCGTCCCATACCATGGCACTTAATGGTGTTCGCACGACGCTCTATGAATGGAATCAGCGCCTGGCTCATCCTCACGAGCCTCTCTTAAGGCATCTTATTTCTTCATTTTAGCTTCCAATTTCTTCAAATAAATTTCCAAGTATTTTTTATTCATGTCAACTTGGAAAGAGTCATCATTTTCCCTCCCTAAAACTCACGTTGCTTCTCCTAAAACGTTTGATTTTGTGTACTCTGATGTTTGGGGACCTTAACCTCTATTTTCTATGAATGGAAATCACTATTTTTTTGTTCATTGAGCAATTGCACTAAATTTGTATGAATTTATTTCTTATCTAAAAAATCTCAAGTGTTTTCTACGTTTTTGCAATTTCGTCAAATGATCAAAACTCAATTTAATAGTGACATTAAAACTCTTCAATCCGATTGAGGCGGAGAATTTCGAAATGTTTCTTCCTTTCTTAAAAGTTATGGCATTCTTCATAGAATATCTTGTCCGTACACCTAAGAACAGAATGGTGAGGTTGAAAGACAAAATCGTATCATCATTGAAAAGAACTCACTCTCTTAGCCCAATCATCTCTTCCTCAAGAATTTTGAGAACATGCTTTCAAAACGGCTTCGTATCTTCATAATCGCACCATCACTCCTTTGCTCCATTATTAATATCCTTATAAAAAACTTTACAACAATGATCCGGATCATGGTATTCTTTGAATTTTGGTAGTCCTTGTTATCCGTTTCTTAGGCCTTACTACACTCACAAAATCGATTTTCGATCTCTCTATGTGCGTTTATCGGCTATAGTGTGACACATAAAGGCTACATTTGTTTTCATAAACCAACATCTCGCAATTACGTCTCACGTCATGTAGTTTTTAATGAAGACGTGTTTCATTATGCCACTACTCCATATACACCTCAGGTTCCTCCCAGTGCTCATTCCTCACCATGTAGTTCTCTAGTTTTACTTGGCTATGTCGCTGCCCTTCCAACTTTATCGGAACCTCCTCTTCCTAATATCAATCCCCACCGAACCCCATCTCCGCACTCTATTACTCCGCCACAATCAAGTTCTCCACAGTTCTTCAGTCCACACTATCAACAATCCATAGTCAGCTCTCATGCCAAACACACTCAAACCGTTCTATCCCCTCACCAAACTGCTGAACATAATCAACATTCAATGCTTACTCAAGCTAAAACCAACTCCCTTAAGACAAAACTCTTTGCCACTACATTATTTTCGGATCCACACTTTAAACCTCACACATTTACCCATACTTGTTGGAAAGACGCGATGAAAGCAAAATATGATGCCCTCAAGCGTAATAACACATGGTCTCTTGTTTCTTATCTACTTAATGTGAATCTTGTTAAGTGCAATTGGATTTTCAGGGTTAAACAACATTCCGATGGTACAATCTAGTGTAAAAGAACTCACTTAGTAGTGCAAGGGTTCGGTCAACAATCTGGCATTGATTTCTTTGAGACATTCAGCCCCGTTATCAAACTGACTACTATTCGGGTTGGTGCTTTCTATTGATCTATCCAATGGTTAGTGTATCATGCAGCTTGACATCAACAATGCATTTCTTAATGGTGATTTTTTGGATCCAAATCATCCTAATCATGTGTGTCGACTTCACAAGGTGATCTACAGTCTTATACATGCTCTGAGGGCTTGGTTTAATAAGCTCAAACACTATCTCATTCAACAAGGATTCCAGGCTTGTCATTCCGATACATAATTGTTTGTTCATACTTCTTCATTGACCACCATTTATATACTCACTATCACAGGACAGACACTCTAGCACCGGTTTTTTGGAAGTCAAGCATCGGTTTTGGGGGTCCAAAAAACTGGTGCCTAAGTAGCCGGTGAAACATTTTCACCAGTTTTTGAAAAATCGATGCTAAATTTAGCACCGGTTTTTTGGTTGGCACCGGTTTTGAAAAACTGGTGCTAAATTGGCACTGGTTTTCATGTTGGCATCGGTTAAAAAAACCGATGCTAGGGTTAGCATCAGTTTTTATTAAACTAGTGGTAAATTGGCACTAGTTTTCTTGTTAGCATCGGTTAGAAAAACCGGTGCTATGGTTAGCACCATTTTTTTTGCTTAGCACTGGTTTCATAAAATCGGTGCTCAATTGGCACCAATTTTCTGTCTTAGCACCGGTCAGAAAAACTGGTGTAAATTAAGTACCGGTTTTTTGGTTAGCACCGATTTTATAACACTATTGCAATATTGACACCGGTTAAAAATCTAGCACCAGTTTTTTGAAAGCCGGTATTGAAATTGTTACCGGTTTTTAATTTGGAATTGAAATTGGGCGATGACCGCAGCTGCTCTATTAGTTCTATTTGGCAAAAAAGGAATTGGAATTGGGCGCTGACCGCAGCTGCGCACAACATCTCTATTAGTTAGATTTAGGAAAAACAAAACTGGAGTTGGCCATTGACCACAGCTGCGCGTAGCTACTCTTGCAGTTCGAATTTGGAAACAGAACACTCGAATTAAGATGAGAACCGCAGCAGCATGCAGCGACTCTAATACTTCATTACAAACAGTAGAACAGTCCAAGAACAATTATATGGCCACATCTAGCTACAACGAAAAACATTTCCACAACTTCCCATTTTTTAGTGCAATGTAATAAACCGGTGCACTGATTATACTCCACAAATTCCCAACACTAACAATTCATCGGAGATAAACAACAATGTTGTAGCAAAAGACCATTGAATATGATCAAATGTAATTTACTAGGTGATGGAGTAGAGGAATGTGGTCAATGGTTGTCAAAATTGTGTTGACAACCCTACATAAGATACGAGAATATATTTTGTTACGGAGATGATGTGTATCGAATGTTGGGGACATTTACCTTTCATAAAGAGAGATAGTAAGTGATGGTATATATATAAACATGAACCTATCCAATAATGGATTCAATTCCCCGTTTCACATTTGATTGAGTTATGCATTGGGGCAAAAAAATCGCGAAAATACGAACCCAACTAAGAGCAATGCTGCGTAATTTCTCTTTCCCCAAAGGTGTGCGATATTCTGGAAATTGCTGTAACATGTATTTGATTGAATGTTATATTCCACATGTGTTGGACATTACACATAGGAAAAAACTATGTAAGAAAACATACCGAAATTATGTCAATCCCATGCACTTCTTTCACTATTTTTCCATATAATATATGCAATGGTATCCACATTCCCAAGTGCTACGCTGAATCTTGTACTGCTCTGGAAATGGTTACGAACGTGAAATTGACAAAGGAATTACAATTGTATGAGATAATACGTACATTGATGTTTATCACATTCCATGTGTAGTCTGGAGGGTAGGTTTTACTCTGATATGAATTAAAGTACAGTCGATATTTTATTGCAATCCTAGAAGTAATGGAAAAAATAATTTTAACAATATATAAATACGAAATAATATACATGGATCCTAATAGTTTAATCAGGTGTAATTTTGCTGAAGTTGGGAAACAATTGATCAACTTACGAACGAATTAATTGAAGGCAGGGCTTGTTACATTTGCCAATTCCCCCAGTCATCGAGTTGATGCAATATACTCGTTCATTTTCCGGCACAAAGACGATAACAAATCAATGGCTACTACAAAAGCAAACCAGAAAGTAGATTATGTGATTATTAATTCATAACTTTGCTAGAAAACCGAAGATACGGGTGCAACTTGGTGCAACTGCTTGCTGAGGTTGAACAACTCCTAAAATAATAATACCTCAATTTAGTTAATCTTGTACATGCATGAACTTACTCTTGATTGTACGGGAAGACATACATCCTTGCTCGGGTGTTGCGCATGATAGTTGAAACCTCTGTCGCAGTGTATTCAAGCCTTTGATGGGCATTTTGAGCAAGGGAATTTGAAGCAGCCGGAACAAACTGGACGTGACATCGATCAACCATCCCATCACATAGGTGTCTGTAAAAAAATTAGAAATGAACAATTGTTATGAAACATGTATAATAATGTGAGCATGCATTCTTACGATGCCCATAGATCAAGTTGTGAACCACTAATCCACTCCATTTTCATGTCTGTTGTTGAGGCTGGTCATGAACAACTTCAGTTTATCAATAAAAATGGCTGTGGAGATGTCATTGAATCCAAACACAGTCGCACTGAAAAGGATGCAGAAGATTTTGTTAGGTCTAAATACTTGGGTAGTTGAACTTATAAATTCACGGATCTGTTGCACAGCCGCATTGCATTCCTGGTCTTCCGTGACCCCCTGTAAGATACATGCTAATGTAATTCTATTTGACAATATGATGAAGTTATTTGACTTTCATGGGAATATAATTCAGTAGTTTCTGGGATTTGCAAAGGGATAAATGATTCCTTACGGAAATTTGATGGTCATAAACCGAGTTGGGTGGAATTGATTCACCGATCTCCGTCGATGCAATAATTTGTTTTGCTACACACTGATGGGTAAATTGTTAGTTAAGTATTGAAAACAATAGTCTCCAATAGAAATGAAAGTGTGAGGGTGTGTGTGTTTGCTGGGGAGGAGAGGAAATGTTTGACCTCCCATTTCATCGATCGAGTATAGGTTGTGAACAGTCTATTTGGAATTTTTTCATCACCGACCACCTCCTGTAGGGAGAGAGTGTGGTTATCAGTATTTTCTAATGCGAGTATGGTAATGTCATTATTTGTCTAACCTTTTCTTCCTCATTGGTAGTTTTTGGCGTAAGTTTTTTTTCACGGCTTCCATCTTCAACGACCAGTAAGTTGCGAGGCGAAAACTTCTTGTTCTCCTAAGTAATCATTTGAAAGATAAAATAAGTTAGGTTAGTGTGTGAAAATATATCTACGCTTCGATCTTAAACATATAATTATCATACCTCATGATCCTCTTGTTGGTTAAAGTCACCGATTAGTTTTCCTGGCCCTAGAATCTTATATCCAATGGCCTCAGATATAAACTCAAACTGTTGATGTTCAATAGGCAAAGGTACCTTCGGAATGATCACAGGTCCACAGAGCTTAACTCACACCTACCTGATAGGCAAGTCTGTTTCCTTATCCTTAGGTAGCAAGATACCAAATGCGGCGGTGATCCTTTGTCCACTATGGTTCAGAACATATAGGCAGCATTTTTTCCTATCTGAGCCCAAAAACAAAAAACATGTGGGAAATAATGTCAGTAGAAGGAATTGTGAAAAATAAATGAGAAGAAAATAATTTTACCAATGCAATCACATTGAACAGTATTTTTGGAAAGGGACCAAATTAATTTTTGGAAAGGGAGCAGGTGCGGTCAATGGGTAAGTAATAAAACAAATTATATCATCTCTGTTGCACAACCGCTCTATTAGTTCCTAGCTGGGGATGAAAAACCTATTGATAGTGTTGCTTCCTGAAAAAGCAGTTGCGCGCAGCCGCTCTATTATGTCCTCATGGGAAAGTGGAAAATAGAAGTGGCGCTGACTGTAGCTGTGCGCAGCTGCTCTATTAGTTTTTAATGGGGTAAACTAAAACTGTTGGCCCTAAGAGCAACTGCACGCAGGCACTCTGTGATGTAGATATGGGAGGACCGAAACTAGAAATGGTTGCTGACCACACCTGCGCGCAGCCGCTCTATTACTTTAGTAGACAAATGCGCATAACCAACAACATATACATTTCCACAACTAACAAAAGCTAAATAAATGCACTCAAGTAACAACATCCAAAGACATGCACACAACCAAAAACATTGACATGAATTCGAAATCCAAAATGAACGCCCATAGGAAATCAACCATCAACATTGTAAATCTACATCCTAAACCACGTTCCCAGATGAACAAGTAATATATCTGCTTCCTATGTCGAAATAACCAGTCGACAATGATTAGCCCACAACCATTGACCTAATTTTTTTTACCATCATATACTTGAGGAAAATGAACGGGTGTGTTTGTGAAATGTATTTATTAATGAGTCGCATCTTATCATGCTGAATTCTTACTATCTCATTCTTCGTAACGTAATATGTGAGGAGGGTGATTTTATATAATACATTGTCATCATGAAGGTCCTTCTCTGGGTCACTTGATCTGGATGCCGAAGGTATTAATACCCGACTGTCTTTATCTGTTAGGTTGGATGATTTTGCGAGGAAATTGCCGGCATCCAAG
>JAULKM010088635.1:0-11325 GCA_032355605.1 Rubia tinctorum
CTAAGATGGCAGGCCTGTTTCCCAGAGAAAATACAGTCCAAATTCAACATTCAAATAATCCCAGAATTACAGAAAACAACAAACAGCTCACAAATTTGATGAAAATTAAACGCATAAGGAATGCAAAGGTGTGCAGATTAACTCACCGGTTACAAAGGTAGCTTCTTTATTGTGGGACGCGGCCAACAATTTCTCCACCAAAACAAGAAAGAGCAGAAGCTTCGCCGCTCCGCCCAGCCTTCTGCTCCTCCGCTCTTTCGCTCCTCCGCTCTTTCGCTCCTCCGCTCTTCCGCTCCTCCTCTCCTCCTCTCCACCACCGATTGCCACAACTCTGCCTCACCCCCAACCCCAACACTGATTCGAATCCCCATCACCGATTCCATACACTTCGCTCCGCCACCACACTCTGCTCCATCATCCTAGCGCGCTTCGTCACCACATCCCACACACTCTGCTTCGCCACCGCAGCCCCACCCCAACCCTGCAACCATCTTGATTCCAGTCGCGATGGAGGAGTTGACTACAGTGCTATCTTGTGGTTCAGCAACTCCGCGCTCGTACCCATACTCATGCCTCGATTTATTGAGCAAGCTCAGGAAAATCGTTGTCGGCTCGACCTCGCCAATGACAGTGTGACCCAATGGGGAAAACCCTAATGGGTTTATCAAATGTATAGTTCTATAACAGATTTGGGGAATAATTGGTTTTTTATTTTTTTAAAAATAAGGGTAAAATAGTCAATTTCTAAAATTCCAGTCAAATTATTGTCTCCAGGGTTATATTAGCACTTTCGATCAAATATTAGGGTTATAATTGCACTTTCAGATTTTACAAGGTCCTATTGGCACTTTCGACCAAAACATAGGGTCATTTCGGCACTTAACTCAAAATCTTAAAATTTATCTTAACAAACCCTTTTCAACATTCATACTCCACTACCTATGTACAATGTCAAACAAGTAAATTTTCAAGTTTTGTTCATCGGTTGGAAGGGCCGATTGAGTCGAAGCGAACGGTGAAATCATGATAATCTCAGCGTTCAACCTTATGCCGACGCCGCCACCCCTCTTCTTCCTCTGAAAGTTTTTTCTCTTCATCTTCTTTTCTCCATCTCCTCATCACGGGAGATGGAGAAATAGTAATTTTTTCAATTGATATACTTTTAATGATTATGTTATTAAATAAGTATGGATTTGTTTCCATACATTAGTATTGTTCTTCGACTTGATATATTAGATTTATGTGTACATGATGAACATTTAATCTAATTGTTCATGTCGATGTATTTTGTCCGATCTGGTTTTACACATCCGTGATTTCGTTTATGTTTCTCTATTAGGTGTCCCATTCTCGATATTTGTTTTTCAAGGTGTTTATAGTTTGAACAATATAGATCGTGTCTAGGATCAAGATCAAGTGGGGTTACAGCAGTTGTAGATCCCTGTTTGGCGTAGTGATATTGATGCTGATATGCTCCTCTTCGCCAAGTGATCATGATTTTTGCGGAAGCGAGTTAATATCCTGAGGCCGATGTTACATTTTTTATTGGATCTCTGGTCCGTAATCGTACAGACGATCAGTCTGGTTGACATGTAATTTGAATATCCTTGCAATAGATTAGTTATTGCTAGAAGATAGTTAGATTAGATGTCAATTTCATTTATTGTAATCGCCGTTGGGCGGTTTTCTCAGCTCTTTGGAATGATTGATTTTTCTCTAAACAAAATGTCAAACAAGTAAACAACACATTTACTATACGACAAAGTTAACAATAATCGCCCCATCCCAGTTCAATCTGCATACTAATATTATCACGTTTTATAAAAAAAATATGTTTGACAGTTAATATGTTTAATGTTTAATTACGTATAATAATTCCAAATAAAAAGTTAATATTTAAAAACTACAAGCTACGACAAATTCAACAATATTATATATGATAATATTGTTATTCATATATTTATTCAAATATGCTATTAAATTTTGATAAAAAATAGTATCCAAAAAGTAGGTGTACAATTTAAATTGGGATGGAGGGATAATATAACTTTGATCACGTATTTTAATTGGGATGGAAGGAGTATATAACTTTGACCACGTATTTAAATAGATGTATAAGAACAATATTATCATATTTAATATATAGTTAGATTGATTGTACAATCAATTTTTTATGTTTTGTTATCCTATGTAATTAAACGCATTAATAGTTAAACTTTTTTTTGAAAATAGTGAATAATTTAACTTGGAACCTCCTATTTATTTTAATATTTTCGAGATCATTAAGCTGACAACTTACGTTTATATGATATAATAATACTCATGTTTTAAATTTCGGGTTTGAGTATAATAAGAAATAGGGTAAAAAGTGTATTCACACCCCTAGTTCCTTGGTTGTACCCCAGTTTTTTAAAAGTCATATATATATATATATATGAATTAGCTGTGACTAAACTCATTTATCTCTTATCCGAGTACGGCGTTGATCAATATTGAAATTACCAAAATAACGTTCATTACTTTTAGAAAAATCTAAGGATAATTTTAGCCTACATTGAAGTGGGGCCCATCGATCATCAACATTTTATTGTGCAAAATTTGAGTAAAAAACAGTGTGATCTAAACTGGGATTCGAACCTCTTCATCCACAACTTGGTCGGGCAAGATTTTGTTCCTGTTTATAACCCGAATTTTGGTGAATTTCTATGGTCTATGTCGGATGACTAGAACGGATTCAAGGTATTGTGTGAAATTTGAAATCATTTTCTAATTCTTGATATTTTGCTTCAAGGGCAAAACAACCATTTCCTTTGAGTCCGACAATAATCAATGTTGATATATTTTTCAGATGACACCAGACATACAAATGCATTTTAAAAAAATCAGAGGTATATATGCTGATAACAAGAAACTCAGAGGCATGATTACACATTCTTTTTTTTAAAAGTGGTGCATCAAACCATTGGTAAATTGATCATGCCAATAAAGTGTCACAAATAGAGGTGTCAATTCGGTTATTCGGGTCAGGTTCGGGTTCAGGTCAAATGAGTTCAGGTTGAAATGGGTCGGGTTGAAACGAGTCGAAGTTTGTTGTTCGGGTCGGGTTCAGGTCGGGTTGAAAAGAGTACGGGTCGACACGGGTCGAAATCTGTTTGTCGGGTCAGATCGGGTTCGGGCCGGGTTGAAACGGGTCGAAGCCTATTTGTCGGGTCAGGTTGGGTCGGGTCGGGTCGGAAAGTGTCGAAGTCTGTTTGTCAGGCTGGATCAGAAAGAAAGGTAGAATATGAAAGAATCTATAACAGGAAAGAAAAAGGTTTTGAAAATTGGGTTACGGTATCAGCTACTCTAGAACATGTACTAGCATTTTCTAACATTTCACAAAAGAAATCATTTATTTAATATTTTAATATTTAGGCAAGAATATCAAAAATCATGTATTTTGAAGCAATGAGTTATGGGGTAACACAATTTTGGCCCACAATGTAATTTTCCAACATTGTGTAGAAGTAATCAGTGTTGACTTTTAAGACCCTTCCGTTCACTCATTTATACCAACCGCAAAGTTCCAAATATTTTGAACTAAATAAAGAGAAAATTGCTTTTATAACCCTATCTACTTGACATAAGTGCAATTATAACCTTTTGATAACTGAAAGTGCAGATATAACCCTACCTAGTTGATGTAAGTGCCAATATAACCCTATAAGTGGTCTGGCAGTGGCCCGACGGTGGTCCGACAAAAATTTGGCAAAAATCTGGTGCCCGAAGGCGGTCCGGTGGTGGTCCGGCGGAAATGGGGTCTGAGGGTTATATTGGCACTAACATCAACTGGGTAGGGTTATATTTGCACTAAAATTATTTGAGGGTTATTTTGGCACTTATGTCAAGTAGGTAGGGTTATATTGGATCTTTTTTCCCAAAAGCCTTTGCTCTCGGCCATGCCCACCCGCCTTTCTCATCGATCGCCGTCGCTGACTCAATGTTGCTGATCACTGATCAAAGATGCTTCCGAACGAGTTGCTCAAGCATCGTCCACACGCCGCCGGATCTGTACCTAAGCACCCACGGGCTCTCCTTACGCACCGCCAGATCCAGTCACATAGCTACTGTTTTTCTGGTTTGGTTTGTTGCTGCTCCTAGTCCACACACAAAGGTTAAATCAATCGTCCACAACAATTCACAAGTTTGTTGTGTGTTTGGTGCAATTTGATATCTTTTTGTGTTTGGATCCGCTCCTGTTTGTTTCTGGTGTCGACCATTACGTTTCCATCGTTGATCAACTACATTACCATCAAGGTTGATGGATCCAACTACGCTCACCGACGTACTCAAATTACTTTCTTTTAAGAACTATCAAATTAATTGGTTATGTTGATGGTTCTGTCAAATGTCATGTTGCCCTTGTGAGTTCGGCTTCCAAGGACCCCTTGGCAAGGCCTCTGAGGCAGGTGCTGCTTATGATGCTTGGATTGAGATAGATCAGTTATTCCAAGTCGTATTTTTTTCATATCTGACTCTTTCTGCAATGTCAGCAGTTAACAGTATGGTCATTATTTCTCAGGTATGCGAAGATTTAGCTACTAAATACCAGAATAATTCGCATGCCCATCGTCAGCAGTGGAATGTCTGTTCAGAATTATTATTATTTTTTTAAGGTGATGGGGATGCCAAGACAACTACCACCACAAATAAAGACATTCCACGACTTGATCAAACATTAAAGGGTTATGTTCGGGATTCTCTAAGTGACATGGTTGGACCGATGACAAGGTAAAGAACTAAGCTTAGGGATGCGGCATTGAATGCTTTGATGGATTAACTTCATTATGAAGAATTCAAGAATAAGTCGGCTAGGGTTTAGATTAATTATTCAAGCTTGTCGATTAACTGAAGACGTCGTGAAGAACACTATACTCTTTTTCTCACTGAGTTTTTTTAATGAGGTAGTGTGATCATTGTAAACTATTGTAAAATTATTTTATTTCAGTCAATAACTCGGCCATGTGGGCTTCTGAAGTGTTAATATTTTTGACCCAGTTCATTAAGGTTTTTGAAAATATGTATTTTATTCTTATTAGACTTAGATTTGTTAAGATTAGATAAGGTAATGTTCTTCAAGATAGTTTGGAGAAGAATTCGAGTATATCTCCATTTATTTTAGGTATTTTAGTTAGATATGGTTTTATCTTCTTAAAGCTGCCATAAGTCGATTCAGTTTCCAATTGTGTTTAGGGTTTATGGCCAATACCCTCCCTATAAATAGAGGGGTTCAAATATTCAGAATTTTGAGTTATACTCATTGCTTGTGTGTGTCTTTATTGTTTCTTAATCTTGCAGGTTAATTAA
The DNA here is from genome assembly GCA_032355605.1 of Rubia tinctorum. Lineage (NCBI taxonomy): Eukaryota > Viridiplantae > Streptophyta > Magnoliopsida > Gentianales > Rubiaceae > Rubia > Rubia tinctorum. Next base: position 5,347 of record JAULKM010088635.1, read on the forward strand.
GTATCAATAACCTTGTGAACTAATCTCGCGGGCTAGTTAGTGAGCAAGTCAAAATTAAGTGTATCCCGAGGGATTGACGCTTGAATTTTATGCGGCCACATTAGGGTTTGCGAGATCCCTCTTGTTGTCAAAGATCTAAAATTCTACAATCCATAGTCTTCTCAAGAAGATTCATATCATTTGGTATCATAGAAAAGCAAAAGAACCTTTGACGAGTTCATCATCAGGGGTTTTCGAGTTTTTGCTTGAATTTATTTTTGGAATTTTGTTATTAAATCTATAACTCTTTCGTGTCATATTTTAACTATTTTGTTTGATCTTTCTTAGCTTGAGGATTGAATCTAGAGTCGAAGGACGTTGAAGGCTTCGGTATTACTATTCGCTTTTATCTTCATCAGTCAAGTCCAGAGGACGTCGAAAGGTCTGAGCGTTAACAAGTATTATCTTCCTTTACCTCCCGATCATTTTTGCAGTTTTTAGGTAGCTTATACATTTTATTTGCTTGCGATATTTTTCATCCACTCTTCTGAAGAATTATTGCATGTTCATAATCCTGCTTGTTTTCATTATTGTTCTTTGATTCCATAATCTAGAATTGTTCTTTGATTCTTGATTACACCTTATAAAAAAGAAAATAAAAGAGTCTTATGAGTCTTTTCTACATATAGTGTCATATTTTAGATCCTTGCGATTTTGAATACCTCGAAGTTCATTTGAATCGAGAGGAAGTTGTCGCAGTTTTCTTATTCCAAGTTTTATATAGGAGTTTATTTGTTTTTAAAAAATTCAAAAATAAAAAAACAGGGGAAAAGATTTTTGGGATTTCAAAATTGGAATTTTGGATTTGGAAATCAGAAATTTGGGGCCTTTTTGCAATTTTCAAAAGTTTGGGGGATGTTTTACAATTTTTGAAAACTTGGGGAATAAGAATCTGATTTTGTGTGATTTATTTTTGGAAATATTTGAATTTATAGCTGAAAAATAAATAAGAAAAAAAGGAACTCCGACTTGAAAAGGGAAAAGAAAACAAAATCCTAGTCGGAATCGGAAAAAAACTCTTTATATTTGAGCGTGGGTTGGAGCAGAAAATATACCTTGGGAAGAAAGTAAATCAGGTATTTTGGTTTTCAAGGAAGGTTTTAGAGTTAGAATCCTAATCCCATTTGATTTCGAAAATTTTTGTTTAATTCTCGGGACTTGTTTGAAGCCTATATAAAGCATTCTTGTTTTGATGATAACATCATCATTACAGCTCCGATTTGTGCCATTCAATTTGAAATTTGTTCCTTATTCTTTGTAGAATTTGGAATTCCATATCGTAGAGCCCGATTTTGAGTCTATATATTTTGAAATTTTGAAATAAGTTTTGCAGTGCTTTACTCCTATATTGCTTTGAAATTGTGGTAATTTGATCGATTGCCCTCATATTAGCCTTTGCCTTGTGAGTTGTGAGTATTATACACTTGGTGAGTGACCTTAATAAACAAAGGGAAGGGGGGACGATTTTTATTACTAACCGTTTATTTTCTTAGCAGCTTAGCGGAGATGGCGGATGATAATCCATTTGTCCCGCCTTTTGTGAGCGATCCCAATAATATGACATTGAAAAACACGTCCAATAGTAGATGTTCTCAGAAGAAAAGAGATGAGGAACCTGATAGTTGGGAGCGACATCGATTCAAACCGAATGAAATTGTTGATCCATATAGGTTTGCGGTCATGGTGAATGCATTTATGAGTGAGGTGCAGAGATTGGCGAGAAATATTTACACCTTGGAACCTACTACACCACAGCCCACGGCCATGAGAGGTGATTCTCAGAGATTTGTTCGCAAATTCCAATTTTATGGTAGTTCCGATGAAGAATCGAATGAATCTGAAAGACGATCACACCGAGAATATTCAAGAAGGTATCGCCAAGGAAGACATCATGATTCCCGAAGGAGAACACAAGCTAGCTCGAGTTCAGGGTCAAGCTTGGATTTTGCACGAGAAATCAAGGGAATGAAGTATGATATCCCTCGATTTGATGGTCAACATAATCCGGTGAAGTACCTTGATTGGGAGCAACAGATTGAGAATCTGTTTGATCTCAACAATTATCGGGAGAAAGAGAAGGTTAAAGTGGCGCAATATTCCTTCACTCATTATGCGGATGAGTGGTGGAAAAATGTGAAAGAAAAGAGATAACTTTCCGGGAAGCGACTATCTCCACTTGGAAAAGATTGAAGACTGAGCTTCGCAATTATCATGTTCCGCCTACTTATCTTATGGAAAAACATTCTTATTTGGCCAATATGAAGCAAGGAAATCGCACGATTGATGAGTACTGGCAAGATCTTAATTTGACCATGAGAAAAGTCAGGATGAAAGAAGGTGACGCGTTCATCAAAAATTGATTCACTGAAAGACTACAGGAGAACCTTCAAATGCCAGTCAAGCTTCAACATCATATTTCTATGGACGATTTATTGATGAAATAAAGGTTGGTTGAGAGCACCATGCGCCCAAGGAAGCAACAATACGGTTTTCCAAGTCAACGTTTAGGGTTTGACTCTGGAAACCCTAGTTCGAGCCGAGAGAGGGGCGCATCTATTGGCAGCCGAGGGTCGGTTCAATCCTACTCAAATCCAACCTATAGCTCTAGGGATAAGAGGACCACACCCCGAGCTTCTAGACAACAGTTTTCAAGGAATTCAGGTAAGTCCCCCATCTCTTCACCAAATTTGGTTTCAGGTAATACTCCGACTTGTTTTCATTGTTAAGAAAGCGGACATGTTTGTAGTAACTGTCCCCATGCTAGAGTGTTAGCCACCATTTAGGAAGGCGATGAAGAAGATGAATACACTGATATGCCACCTCTTGAGGATTTTGGAGAAGAACATGTAGATGAAGAGATCTTCGTAAATGATCATAGTGAACAAGATCCGGAAACACAAGGTAATTTTGTGACATTGAGAGCCCTAAAATATCAAGTGGTCGAAACTCAGGTACAAAGAATTAATATTTTTCATACTCGATGCTTGGTGGAAGATAAAATTGTTTATTGTTTATTGATTATTGATGGAGGATCTTGTGCTAATACTGTTTCCAATCTCTCTTTAAATCATTGTCTTTAAATGTTACTGCTCACACATCACCTTAAAAACTTATTTGGTTAAATGGTAGTGGTAAGATTAAGGTTAATAAACAATGCATGGTTAACTTTATGATCGGAAAATATCATGATTCTATCTTATGTGATGTTATACCTATGAAAGCTAGTCATATCTTATCAGGGAGACTTTGGCAATTTAATCGTAAATCTATGCATGATGGTTACACTAACAAGATTTCTATGATTAAGGATAGAACAAGGTATACATTAGTTCCATTATCACCAGTGGAAGTGATTGAAGCTCAGAGACGCATGAAAATTGACAAAGAAAAGTTTTCAACTGAGATAGAAGTGGGTGAACAAAACCCTAGTCAGGGTTCGGATCCGATCGGCCAAAGGAGGAAAATTGGAGTTAAAACTCCAGGAAATTTTGACAATAACTCAGGGAAGATCTAACCAGGTAAGCCAGGTAAGTTTTTGAATGATTCTGAAAAGTCGCGAAAGGTTTTATCTTCACATATTAGTCCATTGCCATCTATTTTTATGATGAAACGTGAATTACCAATTGAATCTGGGAAATTGTTTTATGCATCTGTTAAGGATGTGAATCATGATTTTTCTAATCATTCACATGTTTTAATTTTACATTTTAAAGAAAGTTACTTCGCCAATGAGGATATACATGTGCATGTTCCTCCACGGTTTGCTGAGATATTGTAGGAATTTGAGGACGTCTTTCGGGAGGCATTGCCGCACATATTACCACCTTTGCGAGGAATTGAACATCAAATTGACTTGATTCTAGGTTCGGTTATACCTAATCGACCAGCTTACAAAGCAAACCTTGAGGAGACAAAGGAACTACAACGACAAGTTGAGGATTTACTTTAAGAAGGTTATGTGCACGAATCTTTAAGTCCTTGTGTTGTGCCTATCATTTTAGTTCCTAAGAAAGATAAAACTTGGCCAATTTGTATTGATTGTCATGCTATTAACAAGATAACTATTAAGTATCGTCATCCTATCCCTAGGTTAGATGATATGCTTAAAGATTTGCATGGATCTGTAATATATACTAAAATTAATTTGACTCAGGGTTATCCTCAAATTCGAATTAGGGAGGGTGATGAATGGAAAGCTTCATTTGAAACTAAGTTATGGTTATATGGATGAATTGTTATGCCTTTCGGATTAACCAATGCACCTAGTACTTTTATGCTGTAGATGAATCATGTCCTCAGAAAGTTTATTGGTCGATTTGTTGTGGTTTACTTTGATGATATTTTGATTTATTCTAAGTTGACTGATGAGTATATTGAGCATGTTAAATCTGTTTTACTTGCACTCCGTGAGTCTAATTTGTATGCAAACAACAAGAAGTGTACTTTTTGTGCTTCAGAAGTGGTGTTTCTCGGTTTTATGGTCTCTAAGGAGGGCATAAAAGTTAACAAAACCAAAATAGAGGCAATAAAATCTTGGTCGAGACCTATCAATGCCAACCAGGTACGTTCTTTTCATGGGTTAGCTAGTTTTTATAGAAGGTGTGTGCGTGATTTTTCATCTATTGCTGCATCTTTAAATGAACTAATTAAAAGGGATGTAAAATTTGTTTGGGGTGATGCTCAAGATAATGCATTTAATGAATTGAAAGTACGATTATGTAATGCTCATGTGCTTGATTTACCTAATTTTAATGGTACTTTTGAGGTTCATTGTGATGCTTCTGGTGTTGGTATTGGTGTTGTATTGATGCAAGAGAATCGACTTATAGATTACTTTAGTGAAAAGCTAAAGAGCGGTGCTCTAAATTATCATGTTTATGATAAATAATTATATGCAATTGTGCGTGCATTAGAGACTTGACAACATTATTTATTGCAAAAATAATTCGTTATTCATAGTGATCATGAATCATTGAAATATTTGAAGAGTCAGATGTAGTTGAATAAGCGTTATGCTAAATGGTCTAGTTTTATTGAACATTTTCCTTATGTGTTGCTATACAAGAAAGGTAAAGAAAATGTTGTTGCTGATGCTTTGAGCCGTAGACATGTTTTACTTACACGATTGGAATACATTATGTTAGGATTTTCATTCGTGCGAGAATTATATGCTACTGATCCTGATTTTTCATCTGTTTATGCCGCATGCGAAAATGGTTCCTTTGAAAAAATCTTTCGGCATGATGGATTCTAGTTTATGAATAATAGGTTATGTGTTCCTCAATGTTCAATGCGTGAATTACTTTTTGGAGAAGCTCATTCAAGTGTTTAATGGGACATTTTGGTGCATTAAAAACTTATAATTTGATGTGAGAATACTTTCTTGGCCTAAAATGGCACTCTCTGTTGATAGGATTTGTAGGAATTGTATTGATTTCTTGAAGGCTAAGTCAAAGACTAAGCCTCACGGTTTATATACTTCTTTATCTGTTCCTACACATCCTTGGGTTGATATTTCCATGGATTTTGTTCTCAGATTACCACGATCCCAATTAGTTAATGATTCTATCTTTGTGGTTGTTTATCGATTTTCGAAGATGGCACATTTTATTCCCTGTAGGAAGATAGATGACGCAAAACATGTCGCAGATTTATTTTTAAAGGAAGTAGTGCAACTTCATGGCATTCCTGCGTCCATAATCTCATATCGAGATGTCAAATTTTGTCCTACTTTTGGAATATCTTGTGGCAAAAGTTTGGGACAAAATTGCTATTTTCTACGGCTAGTCATCCGCAAACTGATGGTCAAACTGAGGTCACTAATCGCTTATTGGGAGCGCTTCTACGCGCTCTAGTTCAAAATAATTTGAAGAATTGGGAAGCGTGCATTCCGATAGCAGAGTTTGCTTATAATCGCACTGTTCATTCTACTACTTCTTT
>JAULKM010088644.1:0-27284 GCA_032355605.1 Rubia tinctorum
TAACCGGACTTCGAGTTCCGATCGTCTTCCACGGGCTGCGAATCAACCCTTCCGCCGGAATCGAAGGGGTGGCGGAACCGGTGGCTCCCGGCGGCCCTAGTGCTAATTTTCGGGCCGCCGGAACCTAGGGGTGGTGCCAGCACCCCCTCGCCACCCCCTGGTTCCGCCACTGATCTAACCCCACAATGACTTCCTCTGTTCTAAGGTTGTTATCTTCTGATGTCTCGGACACCAAACTTAACTGAACATCCTGGAGTGGCAGTTCGAAACTTTCATCATCATGGCAATTATCTAGGATCTGGGTCTTGATAACCCTCGTCTCTTCAACGGTGATAAAAAGAACCAGCTGGAGGTATAATAACGGGACATCTCTGCATAAAATCATTTTAATGACATACTCAGCATCATATACAAGCCCTGTCACCCGTAATACAAGATCTTTATTCTTTCTATCTTCCCTTTTGACATCCTTCAGGAAAGACAGGAAGAACTTCAGCTCCTTAAGCAATGAATCAATTTCATCTGTCATAAAAGCATATGATTCAGGCTTGTTAGTCACCAACTTTCGCAGCTTTCCCAAGATATGTTCAGCAAAGACTACTCCATCACACTTTGGAAAATTGTTAAACAATGACCAAGGACCTTGAGGAGGCATTTGTTTTATTTGCATAGGCTGATCCAACTCCCTGTTGCTATCTCCGAATGAGAAAACAAAAGATGCTGCCTTAGTTGCCAGATTTTCACAAACTGATAAGATATTTGCATCCTTCAGAGTTCAGACTGTCATTTGTTGGATCTGAAAGCGATTCTCTCAGAAATACTAAACTCTTGTGAAGTGTTTCTATGTGAAATTCAGCAAGGAACTTTAAGCTGAAGGCATTGAGACTTAGCAACATCAACAAAGCCTCTGCCTTGAAAAGCTTAAAAATTGCTAGACTTGATTCCACGATCATGGCTTCTGAGAGCTTTTTTCTATGAAGCGAGTCACAAAATGATCCTGCCTCCCTAAGAAAAGCTTCAATGAGTACTAGTATCAATTTTTCTATGCCCTCCATGCTCACCTCAGGGGTTTTGAAATATTGACTCAGGGATATCAAAGCCTCTTTAATGGGAACTGCTCTATCCTCGCCAACATAAGTTAAACTGGACTTGTGATTGTGCAGCTCCAGGACAAACACCTCAGCCTTGATGAGATTAAGTTTTTGCAGCAAGTTCGAGAGGAAAACATGATTAGAAATAGGGGAACAAATATATCCTGCTTCCCTGGCAATAACTGCATATTGCTGGCTACGGGTACGGGTACGGGTACGGGTACGGGTACATTCTTATTTTTGCATACCTGGGTGAGGGTACTAAAACCTAAAATAAGAATGTACCCGTACGGGTACTTTGACCGGATACGTACCGGGTACGAATTCGAAGCAAATTTGGTTTGGGACGTCCCCGGTACGAGTTGACTTTTTGGGTACTATGACCGGGTACGGGTACGGTCAAGGTCAAGATGGAGGGTATGATTTTGGCTACATTGTACCCCATTAATTCTGAATTAAAAATTAAAATTAAAATTTTAAATAAGAAAAAAATTGAAAATAGAGCAAAACCCTTCGTTCAACTGATTTGGAGAAATAGTTTATTGTTGAAGATTGATGTTTTTCATTCACTTTTCATTCTTATTGTTATGCTTTCTTTGACTTGGACAATGAATTTTATTTGTTGTTTGTTTATTTTAGTCTTATTGTTTAAAACATCGAATTATAATCGTGTTATATAGTTTATTTGCTAATTATTGTGATAAATATTAAGTTTAAACTACATTTGGATGTTTTAATTTACTTTAAATTGTTTACAAAATAAATTATATTATCTTTGATTCAAAAATGATTAATTATTAATAATATTATTAATATATTTTTTAATTTTTATTTATAATCGTACTCATTTCGTACCCGTACCCCCTAATTTTCAATTTATCGAATCACGTACCCGTACCAGTGCTACTTAGGGGAGGAGAGGTGGTCAGAAGTTGACGGTAGCAGGGGGTACCAGTGGCAGTGGCGAAATGGTACCAGTGCTACTCAAGGGTCGAGGGTATTTTTGACATTTTAAATTCGATCAACACCCAATTCTTTCACTCAACGCCAGAAATATACTAATAGGTTATAACTGCACATTTTGTCATAAAGTTGGAGTTATTTTGACACTCTTTCATTTTGCAGGGTTTTATTGACACTTTCAGGCTAAATAGGATTAGAAGTGTACAAATCCCTAATAATTGAAATAACTAGATAAAATAAAAAAAAACATCCACAATAAAATTTTTTTAGGGATTTTGACACTTCTAACACTAACTTTTTCCTGAAAGTGTCAATATAACACTGCAAAATGAGACAGTGCCAAATAACCCTAACTTTATGACAAAATGTGTAGTTTTAACCTTTTGTCACTATTCTGGTATTGACTCGTCAATTTGGGTTTTAGCCAGAACTAAAATGACAAAAATACCCATGTCCCCGTAAGCTGAATTCCCATTTTGCCCCTTTTAATCCAGGGGTAAAATTGTAATGTCCTTAAATTCCATCCAGATCTCTCGTTGACAATTAAATTCAACGGCACCCAGGGTTAGATTGTCACATACGTTATAAATTTGGGGCTATTTTGGCACTTTCTCGTTTTGCAAGATTATATTGGCACTTCCAGTCTAAAGTTATGGTCATTTTAGCACTTGACTCAAAAATTTAAATATAGACTATAAAATTTGGGTGGCTCAAAAAGAATAGATAAAGTCTTGGATGAGACCGTTTCATGGTGATAACAAGGTTAAATTAGACTATTTACAAGTATTATATAGGGATGGGGAATAAGGATGGATCTGGGTGTAAATACTACACATTTAAGGTACTGTGGCATAAATAATTGAGGAATTATTGATTTCAGATCATAGAATCTTGCGGGTCAAGAATCCGGATCAAAAACACACGCGGGTCAATTTTTCTCCCCATATTCGCACAATGTGTGCTCTTTTACTATCGGAATCAGGGGTGTCAAATGGATGTACAAGTCATTTATGAGTGATTAAAAATATGGTTATATGACTCATTTCGACCCATTTTATGATGGGTTAAAAAATGGGTTGGGTTGAAACCTCTCTCAACCTGTAAGTCAAAAGTCATTCAACTCACGAGTAAAAAATGAGTAAACACACAGGTTTCAACCCACATATGAACTCTTATGTGTTTATATATCAACACATATGGGTAAAAATTTACGGGTTTCAACCCATATATTGATCCAAATGGGTTTATATACCAACTCATATGGGTAAACCCACAGGTTTCCGATATAGGTTTATATACCAACTCATATGGGCAAACCCGCATATTTCAACCCATATAGGTAGACCCATGGTCAACCCACAAACCCAACCCGCTCAACCTATATTTTTCAAGTACCCATTTGACCCACTACCCATTTTACTCATTACCCATTTTACCCTTACCTACCCAGATTTAAAAAATAGACAACTAGCTTGACCCTTGGGTTGCGGGTCTATTTTTTCACCCTTAGGCATTGATGTTTCAACCAAACCTAGTGAAATTTTTATAGTGATTCTTTTTTCACTAAAATTATGTGCTTTAAATCGATCTTTTAATGTTAAAACGAGTGTTTACACATCATATTTTAAACATTTAATATATTTTTACACTAGTCTGTGATATTTTCTTATATTAATTTTTTTTTATTTTGATTGATGTGTTAATTTTTTAGCTTGTCGTTTTAAAAACTAATATTTTATTTTTATTTAATGTACTTATTATTTTAGTAATGTGAATTGATTTTTAAAGTTTTAATGTTGATGTTTATTCTTTATGATATCAGTGTCATAGCTTGATGTTTCATTTAATTTGATATGTATTTTAGTGTTTTTGATGTTTCATTTCTAGTAATTGATGTTTTAATCAAAATTTGTGATGTTTATCCATGGACTTTTTTTCCCTTAAAATCATGTGTTTAAGTTAAACTTCGATGTTTTAATGTAAAATCTTGTGTTTATATGTTAAAATCATGACATTGTATTTTTTTTTTACACTACTTTGTGATATTTACTATTTTAATTTTCAAATATTTAATTTTGTTTTCATTTTGATTGATGTGTTACTCCCTCCGTCCAATTTCAAATTTCACCTTTTGATTTTTAACAATTAATTTGTAAAATGTTTGATCCTTAATTAAAACTTGTGAAAGTTTGATATTTTAAAAATATATGTTATAACGAATCTAATAATGTATCACGCAATAGTATTTATACTTATAAACCAATTCTATTTTAGGGTCAAGGTTAGGAAGTTTTGACTAAATGAATAGTTAAATTGCATATTGAAATGACAGATGGAGTAGTTTTTTGAATTTTTTTACATTAATACTGATATTTTATATAGTAAAATGTATTTATACCTCTAATTCTTTATTTAGTGCATATATAACTCCCAATTTTTCAAACGATCACATATAAATTAGGCTCCATCAAACAATACAAGTTAGGCTCCGTTACTATCAAGTATACATCTCACCAATTTACTAATCTAGTAAGATTCCACCAATTTTAGTTGACCGATGACTCAGTCTCTCCACCATTTTAAGCCATGAGGAAATAAATATCCAGTCGTCCAGCGAGCGATGTAAGTAGGTCACGTTGCCTGTGATTACCGGCAGCAAGTCCATTCCTTATCCGGCCTTGAATAAATACTACTTTGTCTCATTGGAAGCTACAGACACAGTTTGCATTTTAAATTTTAGATAGACTGTCAGAAAATCAACCCTTGCAAACCCAAAAATTAGAAGAATTAAATGACTAATGTTGTAGAAATCACTAACTGAGCCTAAGGATTGAGCGGTAACCCTTAGGCTCAGTCTCCGAAATAAGTGCTGCGAGAAAATCACGAACCTCAAAACTAGGATATTGTTTTGGTTGAAAAATGTCATTCCGAGAACGGGTCGTCATAGGATGAGTCAGACAAGGAGTGGTGATGGTGATGGTGATGACGAGGCTGAAGAGACAAGCGAACCTTGGGGAGGAGATTGTGAGAATAGGAGAGGAGACATGATCAACATCAGTGGCATTGGAAGTTGGAAAATAAGTCGATGCAGTTGTGGGCTCAATGAAAGAAGAAATTTCCAAATGAGAGGGTGAGCGACTATCCCGAGACGATGAATTATAAGGAAAAAATGCTCATCAAACTTAACATGGCGAGAGATATAGACGAGCCCAGAAGATGAATCAAGGCATTTGAACCTTTTGTGTTGAGCTCTATAACCAATGAAAACACATGGGATGGAACGGGGCGCAAACTTATCAGTGGCAATGTCACAAAATATGGATACACACGACAACCATATGGATGAAAAGGGAATAATAGGGGACAGTGACGCAAACTATCTCGAACGAAAATTTACCACCAAGAACCGAACTAGGCAGGCGGTTTATAATGTAGACTGTTGAGGAGAAAGCATCCACCCAGTAGTACTTTGGAATAGACGAGTGATATATCATGGCCAACCCTGTCTATGTGATATGGTGATGTTTACGCTCAGCTCGACCATTTCTGAGCAGGGGTATAAGGGTTCACATCTGATGATGAATGCGACATGAGATAAAATGATCACGAAGACGATGATTTGTAAACTATGTTCCTCCATCAGTTTGAAAAACTTTAAGTATATTGGAAAATTGGGTCTCCACAAACTTCTGGAACATCATAAAGATATCAAAGAAATTAGTCTTGTAATGCAGGGGATAGAACCACGTAAAACGTGAGAAGTCATTAATGAAGATAACATAATAAAAATATCCAGCCACTCCTGAAACTGGTTCAGTCCTCCACAAGTCACAATGAACTTTGTCCAACAAAGAGGCCGATCATCACTAGTGAGAAAGAGCAAACAACAGCTTTTACCAATCATACATAAGAGAAACTAACTGGGGCATGTAAAATAGAGGTAACCGAAATATGACCATACTTATTCAACAATTGAAGAGTGTCATAGGACACAAGACCAAACCGAGAATGTCATTACTCAAATGAGGCACGGATTTTTCCAAAACAAAGTTCAGTGAAGAAACTGGAGTCTCCACTCTCAAGAAAATAGAAGCCAGCTTTATGATTGCGAGTACCAACAAATTTCCTGGTGTACTTATGCCGAATGAGAAACAAATTAGCATTAAATAGAATAGTAATGGATAAATCTCGAGTGAGTTTACTTATGGAAACTAAACTCTTTGTAATTTGAGGAACTACGAGCACATCACATAATGAGATACCAGAAATATCACATTGACCAATAAGAGAAATTGATAATGAACCATCATTTTCCACATAAACGGTAGTAGAACCATGGTAGGGAAGTATCTTGTCAAAATTACAAGTATGAGAAGTCATATGAGTTGTTGCCCCAGAATGAACAATTTATCGATCAAGTGAATGGTGACTAGAAGCTCCTGAACTGAAAGAATGCATGATTTCAATAAGAATAGCCTTAAAGTTAAGCCAAAATTTCCAACTTGACTAAATTATTTTTTTGGTCCCCAACATATATTGAAATACCATGTTTTGGTCCTCATTCGCAAAACTGCGTACATCCGGCATCCAACAAATCCAAAATGATTTGTTTGGTCTCCAAACCCATTTCCGAGTGATTTTTCATCAATACAGGCGCACGTGACCGGCACGTGCCATATTATTCCGATATACCTAGGGGTAAAATTGAATTTTACTCATCAAAACCATTTTTTTAATTTGAATTCATCCAGACTAACCCTGAATCTAAACCTTTTTTTTATTCTTCCTTTCTCCTGTAATCCCCAATCCTTATTTTTAACCCAGACTGAATCCAATCCTTGTACCCCCACCGAATAGAGACCATTTCGAGCTCCTCTGTCTCCTCTGTATCCTCCGGCTTGTATGTGGGAGTGTATATGAAATGCACGTGTGGTCGACGAAGCCGTGTTCGTACAGCCAACACGCCGGAAAATCAGGGATGGAAGCTCTATCGATGTCCGCTAGGGCGTGCAGGTTGCAATTTTTTCAGATGGTGCGACGAGAGTTGTTGGGAATGTGAGGTTGCAATTGAGATTATTGAAGGAATGCAGAAGAGAAACCGTTTGTTGGAGGAAGGGATGATAAAGTTGGCTGGCGATTTTGCCGATCTGAAAATCGAGCTTGAAAGGGAGCGTGTGCAAAATGTTGATTTGAAACGTGAGGTTGAACTGGAACAACAAATATCCAGAAAGGTGAAAAATTACAGATTGGTGTGTTTCGTAATTTCATTCTTCCATGCAATGACGGTAATTATTGGTAATTGAATTTTAGGGCTAAACTCAGTTGCTCCTTTTTTGTTTAGTTTCCTTTTTCTGTTAGTTAGAATTTAGTTGATGGTTGCAGTAGACTAGAATTTAGTTCAAGTTTGTAATAGACTGATTGATGAATGTAATGCATGTTTGCTGTCGGTAATTTTGACGGATTTGTAATGACTACTTGGATTAAGTATTGATTTCAGCCTTTTGTTTGATCATGTATTCATTATGTTAGAAGATTTGGTTGAAGCAGTAAATACATGATGATGAAATTGGATGTTTCAAGAAAGCAGTACAGTATGAAGAAGTCCATTAATACTCATTGTGATTTCATACGATTTGATCTATCAGTCGTACAACCTTCCAATTACATTTTCATAAAACAATTGCAAAGAAGCGAAATTTTTTTTGATTTCAAACAAAATGGTTTGATACAATTCGTTTGATTCAAAAAACAAATCTAGACCAACCGAGAACCAGTTGAAAAGGCCAAAATCATTATAATGATGTTCTGGACCAATCTCCAAAAAATCAAAAGAGAGGCCGAAACAGAGGCCGAACTGGGGACAAACTAAAAATGTCAAACATATGGCAAAGATGCACTAGTAAGGTTCCTGACGCATGCAAAACAAAAAAAAGCTAAACTAATGTTCCATCAATCAGGTAGAATCATCCTTCAGTGATTATTCGGAACATGCCATGAATCCCGACACATCTTGGAATAGTCCACATACTTAAAGCGAGATGATCACGGGCTCTTGCATGTGAGCTTATGTGTCCAATTTGGTGGCATAAGCTGCATTTGTATACTCGTTTCACGTACATGTTGCCATATGCATAAGTCCAAGAATTACGGAAAACTTAATTAACACATACCAATAAACATAGAACGGAAGTTAATATAATTACCTTCATAGTAGGTGTTTGAGAAGATGGGGACTGAGCCGCATTTGGACGGGTTTGAGCAGGTTTATTTTGTTGAGCTCGTTTTGGCTACATTTCCCATATACATAAACCAAACTCGGTTAAGAAATTAAGTCCAAACATATAACATAAGTTTGAGAGACTATGATTAAATAAATTACTCTAACATGTGGTGGGTTTGAAATGGAGAACTCGGCTACATTTGGATGGGGTTGTGCAGGTTTAGTTTGTTGAGCTTCCACAACTTTAGTTGGACACCTTTGAGAATTATGGCCAGTCTGGCCACACAGGGAGCATATGTATGGACTCATCCTCCTAACTCTTGATACCTTCTCAACTTCCCCTTCTTTCTTGACATATTTCTTTGTTGATTTCAATTCGTCGGAAGTTTTTTTCCTTGACTTGGGGGGTCTTCCTGGCAACCTTATGTTCGACGGAGGTAGCAAATCAGTTGGACCAGTCTTATCCCATAACTGTGGATCATTAATCGGATGGATGACATGGTTGTATGCACTTGCGTACACAGGCATGGAGTAGCAAGAGTGCATGAAAGCTGCTGCATCTTCCTTCACCAAACTAATAGCGTGCGGGCATGGTATACCAGTAAGATACCATTTTCTGGAACCACAAGATCTCTTCATATTAACCACAAAACTTCCCCCGTACACACAAGTCACCTGAAACTCCATATCCCCACTTGGAGTTGCAAAACAACGATTTGAGGCAAATTGATTTACTTCCAATCTCCTCCTTATGTTCAGCCTGAACTGACCCCCCATTTTAGAAATTGAATCCATTTTCCTTTGTAGGTGATCCATGAATTAGAACCTGACTGTCTCCAACATTGTCAGAAGGGGTTTATCCCTCGTGTGTATGATAACTTTATTGAAGCTTTCACATATGTTGTTGACGAGGATATCACACTTTTACTGAGTGTTAAATAAAGCTCTGGACCACTCTCTCGGATTTGTTCTCTCCTCCATCCATTTCAACGCACTTGGATCTCTGTCACTTATGTCCTTCAGATGATTCTAAAACTGAGCAGGATGGGTACATTTGGCTGTAGCCCAAACCAATTCCTTCAAATCCAAATTGGAATATGTACCCTTGAGATTCTTGTACATATGCCATGTACACATGCCATGTACACATTTTATGCTTTGCATCTGGCAGCAACTGCTTCATAGCAGCTGCAATTCCCTAGTGTGACAACCACAAAAATTGCCTTCAATTAAACGAAAATTCCATCATGAACAACCACCAACACAACTATAGTTTCCATAGATTTTATAATTTCCATAAATAAAATATCCATAAACAGCCACCAACACACCAAAAATATCCATAAACAGCCACCAACACATAATTAGTCACCAACACAGCATAATTTCCATAGAAGCCTAATTTCCATAAATGAAATATGAAAAACAGCCACCAACAGACCAAAAATATCCATAAACATAAACATCCACCAACATATAATATCCATTAATATCCATACACAATCATATAATATCCATATAGTCATAAAGTGCATGAAATCATTAACATTAATACCTTCTGCTTATCAGAAAGCAAAGTCCACCCCAGTTCATTCTTTATGTTAATATCATGCTGCAGAAGGCTCATGAACCACATCCAGGTACTTTTTCTTTCATTCTTAACCATGACATAGGCCACGGAATAAATCTAATCATTGCTGTCAATCCCAATAACCGCCAATAAAATACCCTTGTGAGGCCCAGTTAGATAGCACATATCCATTCCCACTAAGGTTCTGAACCCAAATCTAAACCCCTGCTTGCATGCATCAAAGCAAACATAAAATCTCCAAAACTCTTGGTTCCCTAAATCATCTCTAGTTGTCTGCATTATGACGGTCGAATTGGGGTTAGCTCTCAGCAACTCATTGCAATAATCTCGCATCATCACATACTGTTTCTTATGGTCTCTAACAATCTGATCAATTGACCGCTTCTTTGCCTTGTACGCAACATCTCTGTAAATGTTTATCCTGAGGTAATTATGAATTGTTTGCACAAACTCAGAAATCTTTATATTGGGCATAATCTTTAGCTCATCCTTGTAACTTTCACTTAGGTATTTTTAGCTGGCACACCCGCGGAGGAATGTTGGACTGCAAGAATGAGCTCTCACAAATATAGTTAGCACCCAATTATTTCCCTTCTTCCTAAAGTTGACTGAAGCCATCCAATTGTATTTCCCCATAAATGTTGCACAAATAACAATACACCTCCTTGATTTGTTCTTCTTGAACCTTATCCTCCTATTGCATACTGTCACATGGTGTTTACAGGCTTATCGGAAATCTTCTTTATTTACAAACTCTTGTCCAACCAGGAAGTGCACGTCGTCGTTTCCAGTGGGCATCACAAACCTTTCGTGAACCCTTACCCATTTTTTCCCAACATGCTTATCATCTTCAGAACTCATCTGACTATGTTGATCCCCATCACCCACATCATAATCTAAATATGATTCTGCCAAAATGCCCCTTTCATAATTTTTGGAGCCATCTACTTCCAGCTTCCTTAACAGTGAACTTCACTGCTTTTCCCTCTTCTTCAAAATATTTTCTAAATGATCATCATCAACAACATCATAATGTGGTTCTTGGAATTTCCCAGCATCTTCTTCATCTTTCACATGCTCAACTCCTGGAGCTTCTTCTTTATTTTTTGTCTTCCCTTTCAACTGTCCAACTATCTTCAGCTTACACTTTTCCGTACTGACTGCACGTTTTTCTTCCTGGACACTGTCTTCCCCTGACATTTTCACCACCTCCTAATCTTCCTTTTTGGCTGACTGTCTTTCCTCAAAATTGGGTTCTACAGTAGCCCAAAATGTATCTTAATCAGCGCTTGTGATCATAGGAACAAACTCACACCTGGTATACTCATCATTATCTCCCTTTTCACCAAAATCACTGTCTGGTTTTTTTTTGGAAAACATGTGTGCTTGGTCCTTCATCATCTATGCTCTATGATTCATCAACTTGTATCACCCCATCAATTTCCTTCAATTCTCGTGCAGTACTATTTCTCCAATCACCAATCTACCCATTTTTTGCAGCATCCTACGTTGCTGCCTCATTGACCTTGCCACGTTCCGGTAATAACTGACAACAGCACGATCAGTTTCCTCCTTCTTTCGCCTTTTGGGAGCTTTGTGCTTAACAACATTTCCCGGTCACATTTCTCGGTCACATTTCTTTTACCAGAACCATGCCTCTCCCAATTTTCCCCAACCAAGCTATGATCAACTATCTTTGCTTCCTCACCAGAAGGACAACAAAGATGATTCTAAAAGGGGCCGAAGAAATAGACATCCACTACACCATTATTAACCCCTATAGATGCTATTTCCTTCGATTGTTTAAGAAATAGTATCAACTGATCCATGTCTATTGAACTGAAGCAAACCCCCCTGTCCAGATACACTCCACATAACCATCCCCTATAACCCAAATAGCTATAGGTAGAATCTAGCCTAGCCAAACTAAAATCATCAGGATCACAGAAATCGGTCATATAAACTGAACCACCAATATACATTGTTATGGGGTCCCAGGTCATGTACCCATGACAATGTATTCTAATAGAGAACAAATTAAACCTAAAACCTACCTTAAATAATATAAAAATACCTAATATGGCCTACAAATTATATTAATCCCCACTTGGATTAAATTAATCCAATCCAATCCCAACGAATCTTCCACACAAAAATCTAAACTAATCAAACAAGCCAAAAATAGAAATCTTATGATATAACTATTTGTGGACCAAACACTATCCTATTCTAACTAGAACTCATTAATCAGCCAAAAATTGGGGACCACCCCATTCAACACCAAGAACCAAATTATTTACTACCCAAAAACCACGAATCTACCATCAATATGTCTCTTCAATTTTATAAATAAACCTAGCCCATCCTCACAGATTATTTAAAATTTCCCACAGATTAGACATACTTAACGTAGTGGGGAGCTTCAATTCCAAAACCAAAAATTCTTCCATGTTCCCTCAGCATCAGCATCTCATGTTGATCCATTTTCACCTACATTCGCACAAACCAATTTGTCACCACCCCTTTATTCATTACAATATAAAACCTACAGTCTCAGTTATAGGGGGAAGCACAACAGACAAATCAATGATTTATTTGCTTACCTAGGGTTCCGTCGCAATCGGCCTCCTAAAGAGTCTGCGATGCCACCGGATTTATTCAATTGCACTGGGGTTTAACTGTCGCGAAGCCGGCCAATTAAACCATCGATAAAATAGCCCTTACGAAGGTAACGCCTAGTGCACGCTTCAATCGTCGCGAAATTCAAGTAGGATTCAGAGGTTTTGGGGATTAGGGTTTCTAATTGGGAAACAACGATCGGAAATGGATATTACAATACGGGTCTTGGTAATTTGAAGTCTTGGATGAATTCAAAGTAAAAATGGTTTTGATGAGTAAAATTACTATTTTAACCCTGGGCATATCGGAATAATATGGCATGAGTCGGTCACGTGCGCCTGCATTGGTGGAAAACCACTCGGAAATGGGTTTGGGGACCAAACAAATCATTTTGGGTTTCTTGGATGCCGGATATACGCAGTTTTGTGAATGGGGACCAGAATATGGTATTTCAATATACGTTGACAACCAAAATAATAAATTAGCCTTCCAACTTTGAGCACAATGAGCAATCCATGAGATGGGGAAAAATAAAACCCAAGCAAGCGCGCAGAGCGCGACCTAGAGTGAACACTGGCGACAAGAGCGTGGGCGCGTGAATCCACGCGCTTCAGTACTTTTTGCTGCACGCGCGCATGAAGACATGCTTCGTCCTCAGTGAAGACATCCTCAGGTATTGAGCGCATGAATGATAAGCGCAGGCAAAGGTAGAACGTCGTTGGCTCACGAGCACAGAAAAATGACATCATTGGTTAACGAAGTTGCGGAATCAGGAAAGAGATCGAGAAACCGACAGAGCTAGAGTAAATGTTTTCATTGACGATTCTCTAGTAAGTGACAGCGGCGAGAAAAATTTAGGAAATAGATGACGTCGTTCTTGTATCAACGGCGGAGGTTTCAGCAGAGAAGTCGGCGAGAGGTGGATTTTGAAGCCAATGACATTAGCAGTTGAAACTAGACCTGAAGGACGTGTAAAAAAATTTCCAATGGACATGTAAGGTTAATAAAATTGTCAAGAAGTCATCGAGTTTAGACCGAGAAGTAGCCGGAATCGACCGGGAAAAGACTGGCAATGAGAAGTTGACCGAAGAAAAGAGAATGGAAGGGAGAAAATGAAAATTTTGAGAAGAGAGAAGTAGGATGATGTCCTCGGTCTATAAGGGTTCATGGAGAGTATAATATAATGAATAATTCCTAGGAATACGAATAGACTATTCTAAATTTCTAGGAATGCATAGGAATTATACAATGAACATAGACTATACTCTAACAACCGATGCCCACCCCTAAATTGTGATTTGTCACAATATTTTATTATTATCAAATATTATTAAAAAATTCATCCACTTTATGTTGAACTCAATTTTGAATAATAGAATAATTGAATTTATATAAAATAAAAGTAATTATATATGTTTTTTAATAAAAAAGGTATATGTAAATTTTCATGATAACTCACATTTTTTATTAAAAAATTATGTAATTTTTTTAAATTATATTCAATTCTATTTATTTTATAATTATAGGAGTGCTCAAAATTTGATATATTTGTATTTATTTAATTAATATATAATATAGTTAATTGAATTAATACGTAAAATGATACAGTGTACAGTTCACTACAAGAAACAGAACATTTTACCTTGGTTCTGCAGGGTTTTTACCTCGATTTTTATCCATAAAAAATAGAGGTAGGTAGAGTAAAAAAATATACATTTTTACCTTGGTTCAAAACTGAGGTAAAAAGTACTTTTACCTTGGTTTTTCCAAAAAAAAGTAAAAAGTTTATGACCGACAATGCGTGCGACATCGCACGTGAAACAAACTGAGGTAAAAGTGGTTAAGAACGATAAAGAGTACAACTTGGCACTTGAATAAACCTAGGTAAAAGTGGTTAAGACCGACAAAGCATGCACGTCGCACCTGTTGTCAGTAAGATAGACACCATGAGCTGACGGCGTTGCAAAGTCGATCCCATTATTTTATTTAATTAAAAAAATTGAAAGCAGAACTGATGTCGGGTCCGCTTTCGATAATTCATGGCCAAAATATAGTAACCCAGATCCAACAACCAAAATACAAAATTAGATTAAACAAGATTCATATAAAGAATTTCCAAATGAAAATCGTATATACAATATTCATATTTAAAATTTTACAAATCTGAAATCTGAAACATTTTACAGATCTGGATGTGACAGCCGCGGTGGCTTCGACGAGTCTGGTGGCCAACAAATCTGGCGAGGGGGATAGTGGTGGCAGACACGGTAAACAAGTCTGATAGCAAACACAGTGGCTCCGGCGAGGACGGCGAGTCTGGACTGCGAGAGCGGAAAATTTGGACAGCAAATATGAAGCATGAACAGTGAGGATGGAAAATCCCGAGCACGTTGGCGAGGATGGCGGAGGTTGTCGGAAGACGGCGGAAGACGGTTGAGGATGGCGGACGACATGGTGACGCAAGGGTGGTTATGCGAAAATGAAAAAGAAGAAGAAGAAGGAGATGATATTTGGACTAGGAAGAATGAAGAAGGATAAAGAATGCTTCTATGGTTTGGGTCTTATAAATATACTCCCTTCGTCCCACTTTAAAGTTCTGAATTCTTTTTGCACAAACATTAAAACAAAGTCTATGTGACATCTTTTTAATGGGTGATGAGAGTGGGACTACATAAATTAAATGAAAGAAAGAGTTATGACCACATATTTATGACTAAATATAGAAAGTTTAGAATTAGGGAGTTTATAGTGGGACGTCCCAAAAAGGAAAGTAGGAAGTTTAATATGGGACGGAGGGAGTATATAGTAGGGGTTTGGATTAGGTTTTGACTATTATATTTCAAGCTTTTGAATGTGTATTTGGGGTGAAATCAAAGTTGAGTGACAAGTTATATTTAAAAATTCTAGAGCAAAATGCATATATAACCCTACATAATTAAAGAAAGTGCACATATAACCCTGTGATAATTGAAAGTGCAAATATAACCCTAGATAGTTAGTGTATGTGCACATATAACCTTTTCCGGCAGTTTAAGGCTGGAATTCAATGAAAAGACCATTTTTCCCCTCTGCAAAAAATAAAAAAAATACAAAACTCCCTAACTCTAATTGTTTCTTCTTCTTTTATCCACTCTCATCACGTCATTCTGCTTACTATTACTCCTCATCCCATTCTACGCAAGAAGAAGCCTATTCTGAACAAGAAGAAGCCATCTCATCACGTCGTTCTTCTTTTCTCAACTCTCATAATTAATTTCTCCAGAATGGGCTAATCACCACTATAGTCGTCAAATCTCCATTCCGACCAAAAGGAAGCTTCGGGCAACGTTGATTTGAAGCCCATTGTCAGCGTCGATTTGAGATTTGGAGCGACGAAGCTTCATTCCGACCAAAAGGACCCCTCAACCGGTGTCGATTTGAGATTTGGGGCAGCGGAGAAGCTCTATTCAGACCAAAAAGACTTTTTGGTCGGCATCGATTTGAAGCCCAGCATTGGCGTCGATTTAAGATTTGGGGGCGCACTAAATGGCTAGGGTTTCGACATTTGGAGTTGGTGGAGGGGCTGCGGGATGAGAGTGGCATTGGGGCTAGCTGGAGCTGGCCGGAGGGGTGGCGGTAGTTGTCGGGTGAAGGCGGGAGTGGGTGGTTGTGGTGTTTAAAATCCTAGCAGCGGAGGGAGGCTGACGGGGGTGGGTTGACTGGTGGTGGCGGAAACCCTAGCATCGGGAGAAAGGATGATGGCGGGAGGGTGGTTAGTGGCGGCAGAAACCCCAGCGGAAGAAAAGGTGGCAGCGGGGGTGGTAAAGGTGGAGCGGCACCAGAGACATGACAGGGAAGGTGGTGGAGCACTGGCGTCGGTGGCAGACAGCAGCTGGGAAAAAAACATTTTTGTCTTTCAAATGTTGTATTAGGCTGAAAGGGTATTTTGGTCATTTTTGGTCAGTCAATCGCCAGAAATGGTCAGTCAATGCCGGAATACATTCTTAGGGTTATATTTGCACTTATGTAAAGAGTCGGGATTATTTTTGCACTAAAAATTATCTCAGGGTTATATCTGCACTTTCTCAATTATATAAATTTGTATATTTCCCAAGTACCAACTTTTATTATGAAATTTAGTTTTATAAATTTAAATTTTGTAGCATAAAATATTAATATCAAAATTTTTAAGTATTACTATTATATTTATATTATGAATTAAATTTTTTTGATATTGTTGTGTATATTTTCATAGTTGTGTGAAAATTTAAAAAATAGTATGTAAATTTGATAAATCAAGTAAGAGTTGATCATTTATTAGTTAAAGTCATATTGTTCCATTAGTAAGGGTTGACCGTTAATTAGTTATGTTCTAACAATTTCATTATATAGTATTTATGTATGGAATGTCAAGTAGGGGTTAACAGTTAATTAGTTAAGTTATAACCATTTTATTAGTATTTATGTATGGAAAGTTAAGTAAGGGTTAACTGTTGATTAGTTATGTTCTTGTCATTTCATTAGTGTTTATGTATGGAATGTCAAGTAAGGGTTGACCGTTGATTAGTTATGTTCTAACCATTTCATTAGTGTTTATGTATGGAAAGTCAAGTAAGGATTGACCGTTGATTAGTTATATTCCAACCATTTCTTTACTGTTTATGTATGGAATGTCAAGGAAGGGTTGAGCGTTGATTCCTCAAGGTCAACCTTTTCATTAGTTTTTATGTATAGAAAGTCAAATAAGGGTTGACAGTTGATTAATTAAGGTCAAACCTAAGTTATTAGTATTTATTTATGTAAAGTGAATTAAGGGTCAATCGTTGATTTGTTAAGATCAAACATTTTCATTAGTGTTTATGTATTGAAAGTCAAATAAGTGTTGATCATTAATTAGTTAAGGTGAAACCTTAGATATTAGGGTTTTGTATGAAAGGTCAAGTAAGGATTGGCCGTTGATGAATTAAAGTCAAACCATTATATTTGTGGTTATGTATGGAAACTTAAATAAGGTTGACCGTTTATCTGTTCAAATTAAACCCTTTTATTCATGTTTATATATGGAAAATCAATTAAGGGTTAAACGTTGATTAGTTCAAATCAAACATTTTCATTCTTATTTATATATGAAAAGTCAAGGATTAACCGTTTAGTAGTCGTTCCCATAACTTTTTCATTAGTATTTATGTAGTAAAGGTCAATTAAAGGTTTGTCAATGATTACTTAAGGTCAAATTTTAATTCTTTGTTTATATATATATATATATAAAGTCAACTTATAATCTCTGCATTATAATACATTGGCACTGTAAACTCGACGAGATTAACGAACAATATTAGTTGGATTTGAGCTTGAGCTCGAATACGTTATGAGCTCGAACTGGAATACGTTACGAGCTTGAATACTGTACGAGCTCGAGCTCGATACTGTACGAGATCGAATAATGTACGAACTCGATCAAATTGGAATTTAAGTCAATATTTGGCCGAACTGTTCGTAAACAGTTTGCTTCATTTACACCAGAACTGTTCACGAGCTCGATGTTCATCAAATTAGGGATGTAAACGAACCGAACTATTTACGAGTATCTCTATCAAAGCTCGACTCAAATTCAAGTTTGACCAAATTCAAGCGTGCTTGAACCAACTCATATAGTATTCGAGTTCGAGTTCGAGCTCGAGCTCAAATTCATTTAACACTGGTCATTAAACTTGTCGGACTTATCGTGCCAACAAAATATGTATAATATATATTTACTAAAAAATATTAAAATGTTTATTAAAAGAAAATTATATTTTATCATGGCTCGAATGCAAAATCAAAATGGAGCTCGAATCAAACTAATTCCACTCAAAATCGAACTCGAGTCAAACTAATTTCATTCAAACTTGAGATTGAGACAATATACTACAGGTTCGCAAGAGTTTGTATCGAGTTGGAACTCGAGATATTTTAAACGAGCTGAATTCGAATTAATGGTTATTCGAGTTCACCTCGACTCATTTATGGTCCTAAGTGTTGTACAAATAAAATTAAACACGAATTGTACCTTGTCCGGCCGTAGATTAGAATATAATTTAAGCATGTGGATGAGTGACGGTCCATCTAATAACACCGAACTATTAGGTTATTGATTTATACATGCGGTAAAGATGTATAATTTGTGAATTATAGTGAATTTTATGTTAAATATTACATACGCATTTAATTAGGTAATTTTGGATATTTATTGGGTATTTGTTGTGTTCCCATTGTAATAACATAATTTGGGACTCATTGAGATCGAAATTTTCCATTAACATAATCATTCTCATCCCCCCAATCTCAAAAGCTAATGGATATTTATACTCAATCCCATTAATTACTCATTTATTAATTTTTCATCTCATTTTTCCCGTCCCGCCCAATTGACACATCTAAGCCCAACTCACGTGCGAGATCCCCACGCGAGACCCACCACCGCTCGATCTCCCACCGCTCCGCCACATAAATCTCGACCTCTCCACCGCAGATTCCTGCAAATCCGGCCGATGCCCCTTCGATTCCATTCCCTCCAGTGACGAGACGTCAAATATCCCTCCCAATCCCATCAATTCTCTCTTCCCAGTCCACTGGCAACGCTAATAATGGTTGGTTACCCAATACTAGGGATGCTGAAAACATGTTCAAGATGGTCGGCAAAATGATTCGTCATTTTAACCTGATTTGGACGATATTTTACAGATAAATCAGCCTAAAATGGCCTTGAAATTTGTCGGAATACTGCCGGTCAATTCACCGGAAATTGACCGGGAAGACACCATTAATTTTGCCTAAAGTTTTCATAATTAAATTCATAAATTTTATTTTTTATTTTTAAATTAATTCAGAATACACATAATATTACAAGAGTTCGTCTCTTGAAAGACGGTCTTTCCATAAGACTTGGAAAGACCAAGATTTAAAGTGTAAATTAGAAGAAATTAAGATAAAATTTTCGGGTTTTATGAACCGGGTTATAAAATTTATAACTTCAACACGTTGCATAATAAAACTTTAATATTGCAACAAATACCTTTTACCTTTTATTATTATAATTAAACACCGTATTTTCCTAAATTTATGGAAATACCGTCTTTCCCAAGATTTTGCCATATTACAAAAGTATAAATACAGGGCGCGGTTAGTAAAATACAAAGCATAAAATATCAATTAACTTTTTTTACACATGCATAGATAAACATATTAATAATTGAAAATTAATTCAGTTGACTTCTCAAAAACAAAATATGTCATTTTTGTTGGGGCGGAGGTAGTAATTAGGGAAAATTGCATAAATAACTCAATTAAATTTTGAAAGTTCATATATAACCCTGCAAAATCTGAAAGTGCGAAACTAACCCTATGTTTTTTAGCAATGGGCAGATATAGCCAAATTGCACTATACTAGCATTGACAAAAGTTATTCAGCCGTTGACTTAATCTAAAAAGACAAAAATACTCTTAGTTTTAAAACTAAAAATTTAATGTCATATACCCCTAGGCTCTGCCGCCAGTCAATGCGGTCAACGGTGGTCAACGTGATCATCGCTGACTGATGGTGGCCGGGTTAGATCGGTATTTTTTTAATAAGACAGTGTTATATCAATACTTTAGTAAAAAAATATAGGGTTAAATTAGCACTTATGTAAACAAAATAAGGTTAGATAAGCACTATCATTTAAAAAAAAACCTTTTCGAGGAGATTCCACTCCTTATAAATATATTTTCATTACAACTTCATAATCTAATGTATCATTTATACTTATAGTTTGTGTGTTAATTTATATTTAATTTTCAATACTCCCTCTATCCCAGATAAATTGGCACATTTTTACTTTTGGAAGTCAACTAAATTCATTTTCAACTACTCTCTCTAGTCCTCTAAATATGGCCTCTTATAAAATGGCCAAGGATTTGTAAAAGTTGGAATGAGTGGAGAAAGTCATGGTTAAGCACAAAATTTTACTCCCAACATTATGCAAATTTTAAAAAATTTACTCCCAACACAAAATTTTAAAAATCATGGTTAAACACCAATTCAGTCAAAGGTACATCATTATGCAAATCAAGTAATGTTAAGAATTTATCAGCCAACTAAAATCGAACCCCTAATGCCACTGAAACATTAAAGATCCAGAAAAACACAACAGGTAATCCCTGACACACTTGCGATTAGATCGAGGGATCTTACTCGCCGAGGGACAAGCTAGGTTTTTTTATGGAATTTGGGGTGGAATGAGCCACGGTCACTGGGGGTGTCGGCGAGGGATAAGATCTCAGCCAAGCTGTTGCCGACGATTACAGTGATGCCGACGATTACAACGACGCCGACGACTAGAGCCACTCTTTGTACTTGGGCGGCGCGTCATCTTCCTCCTCACTAGAGGTTTTTCATCGATCGAGATTGTATCTAAGTGGTGGTAGGAACAAGGGGAGGGATTCAAGAGTGTTGGTGGGAGCCGATTGAAGAGGGCGGCGTTTGCGGAGGCGGAGGTAGATTAGAAAACGCGGCAGCAGCGGTCGGCAGGGGTGAAGAAGAAAACAATTTGATATCAATTTTTTTAATTTTTTTAACCAGGGGTAAAATTATCATTTCATTAAAATCTGGTCATTTCTGTCGATGACAATTGGAGTCAACGGCTCTCAGGGTTATATTGGCACATACATCATAAAGTCAGCGTTATTTTGGCACTTTCTCATTTTATATGGTTATATTGGCACTTTCAACCTAAAGTCGGGGTTATTTTGACACTTTACTCATATCTTTATTTATGTGTGTAAAAAATTCTGAAAGAAAATTAGTAATTAAAAATTACTCCCTCCATCCCACCATTATTGCATGTTTACATTTTTCAAATCAAACTTGATAAACTTTGACCCTAAATAAAATAATTAATATATTCATAATGAAAATATCATGTGAGATATTGTCATATTCATCTTAACATCTATTTTTTATGTCAATGTTTCATTAATGGCGGGATGGAGGGAGTATGTGATGATAAATCCAACAATATTTAACATGATAATAGCCTTGCATATATGATAATATGATTTAATAGTCGAATTTGACTCATTTTGACTTCAAAAAGTTAAAATATGCCAATTCATCTGCGGAGGAGTAGTATACAAGTTCAATCTCCATAATAGAAAGATGATTTTGTCCCTAGCAGTATCCGAGTAGCAATATGTGTCAATTTCTAATTACAAAGTTACTAAATTTCGTAAGGAAATTATCTACCGAAATTTATGAATTTCCTTCGGAAAGTATTTACCAAAATTTCTTACTTTCATAACGAAGGCGTACAAATTACAAATATCAAAATACATTTATAACCCTAACTTTTTTATGAAAGTGCCAATATAACCCTGCAATCTGAAAAAGTGTCAATATAACTCTAACTAATTATTGTATGTTCCCATCTAACCCTAATTTTCAAAAATGTTGTGCAGCGTTGACCCATGAAGTTCCGGCAATGAGAAGAAAGTGGAATGACAAAAATACCCTTAACTAAGAAGTTGAAAATTTGATCCCCATAATACCCTTGTGACGTGGCAGCTTATTGATTTTCTTCTTCTTCATAGCCGCTGCTTCACCGAAAACCACCGCAGCTTCGCCAGAAACTGCCGACGCTTACTGTTATTCGATCTACAAGACTTTCTCGGCAACAAAATTTTGATAAAATACACTATTGAATAAACTGAAGCACCCTCAACAATAGCCTGAACGCCTCTCCAAATCTTCCTTGGTGGAGAAAAACTTGGTAACCAATCCCATCTGCTTAGTTTTCGACGCCGAGAACCTTCGACCACTCAACGCCAGTCCATCGTTGCCCCGTATCCAACAATCCCGAGGAGCCGTTGAAGCATTTTGAGATCTGTTGTGATAGCAAAATCCACCTCCTTCATAGAGAAATAAGCGTCATCAGAACAATAACTCACGTCGCAGGCAGTAACCATATCAATCCCCTTCCCACGCACGTCGTGGACGCTGACGACCACTAGCTTTTAGCACCGCTCCACGGTCGTGATGACATCTTGCAAAAACTTGATGTCTCACCTCAGCTTCTTGCCCACGCTAGCCTGGCCCGATACTAGTCTGCTAGTGAAATTGGAACCGAGGTAATTGAAGTCGATGTCGGAGCAGTGGGGATCGGCGCTGGAGAGAACAATGATGGCAACGTCGGGGTTCTAATCGAGAGACGAGAAGGCTTGGAGGAATTCGGTGAAGAAGTTGGCAGAGAAGGTACTGCTACTTCTCCGCTGCTCACCACCACCCTAAACGTTATCGCCGTTCTAAACACCACCCTAAACACCACCCAAGAAAAAAGGGGGAGGCTGATCCTAAACACCACTATTGACCAATTCCAGGGGGAACAAAGGGGAAATGAGGAGGGAAGATGAGGGAAGAAGAGGGGAAGAAAGGGCTTGTCAACAGAGGAAGAAATGGCAGTTTGGGGTTATCAAATTTTTGCTATTTTTCTTTTCTTTTTAAATCAAGGGCAAAATTATCATTTCACCGGATTCCGATTAAATGACCATTGGCTAAAAGTCAAACAAGTCCAGGATTAGATTGACACTTTGTCAAATTGCAGGGTTATATTAGTACTTTAAGCTAGGGCTGGCATTTTGAGCCAAAATACTGCACCAACCAACCTACCAACCATACCATGTACCATTTGTACTGAACATGTTGGTAAACGATGATGTGGTATGGTAGAACCGTACCACACATTTTTTATGGTATGACAATGGTATTGAGAAAATATTACCATGGTATTAACATACCATGCCACATATTTATATATTAAAAATATAACTAATATTATGTGAAATATGTGGTTTTCTGACCTAGTCATTTGTTAATATAAGAACCAAATTAATAATTTACATACGTAATTTATATTTTTGTTCCAATATGTTGGATATTGGTAAAAGTTTAAAATATTTTCTTAAACTATATTTCTTGACAACTGACATTTTTATTTTAAACCTTACAAAAAAAATAAAACCAAAATTCTCTTTTATTTATTATAACTTACTTACGAAGAGCCTTATTTTAGACCGAGTAACCGTTAAACGGAGGTATTTTATATTTGATGTAACTAATGGAGTAATTTGATATTTGCTTTTATTTATTGCAACGAGGTTCGATCCTATAATTTTAATTTTTTTATTATGTATTGTATTGTATAAATAACTGTAGTGCGTTATTAAAAATTATTGAAACGATTTTTTTATGATTGGTCGAGACTTTCTCTACTTAGTATAGTTCTTATTTTGATATTATCTTACTTTACTATTATTATGTTAAGAGAATATTTAATTTTCTAAAAGTAAAATTATACAATAGAAAATTTTAATGATTTATAATTTTTTATAAGAAAATAATTAATTATTATAACTTATATATGGTGGTATTATACCATACCGTACCGATACAAGCCAACTTTTGTATATACCGATATGTTGGTATGACAAGGATTTGGTATGGTATTGGTTTTAAAAATAATATGCCGACATTGTTGGTATGGTACGTGGTATTAGTAAAAAGTGATGGTAATTATACCGAATCCACCCCTACTTTCAACCAAAATGTAGGGTTATTTTAGCATTTTTTACATATATTTATTATACATCAGATTATAAAGTTGTAATGAAGGCATAATTATAAGGAATGGGCTCTCCTCAAAAAGATGGTTTTTTATGATGACGCTGATCTGACCCTATAATTTTTACATAAGTGCTGATTCATTCCTGTATTTTTTACTAAAGTTTTGATCTAATCATGTCTTATTAATAAAAAAAATAATGATCTAAACTGACAGCCATTGGCCAACGTTGACCAAGGTTCACCATCAAAAGTGACCGAAAGAGGGTTTGAGCACTTTTTGGGAAAGGTAATAAGGCATTTTATCTTCCCTAGTCTAATTTTATTGGATATCTGACTTGAATCGATTAACACGAGGGGTGGAAATCGATTACAGGAAACCTATCCAAATAAATCACTAGAGCTCTTACAAATTAGTGCTATACCATAAACTACTTTATCTTTTTTGCCTTTATTTATGGGTTAGGAGAGCCCAATATATCTTCCCCATCCCCCAATGGTGGATGTTTTAATTTAAAAAATCTTTTCTATTTTTCTATTTTTTTCTTTTTCCGAAGGGTAATAGTCATTTTAAAGAATTACATCTACAATTTAATTGTCAATTGACACTTTTGATCAAAACATAGGATTAGATTTGCACTTTTAGATTTTATATTTTATATTTTGCAAAGTTAAATTAATACTTTCAACTAAAACCTATGGTCACATTTCTCTGCTTGCTTGGATAAAAGTTGTCTACAATTTATAAATATTAATAATATAATAAAAGTAATTCTAGGGATCAAAAGTTGCCATTTAAAAGGTTAAATGTAACTTGATGAAAAAGAACAATTTTATGCTTTTCTCAACACGGTCGCCAGCAAGAATTTTATAGAGAAGTGCTTTTATAACCCTACCTATTTGAAATAAGTGCTAATATAACATTTTGATAACTGAAAGTGCAAATATAACCCTACCTAGTTAATGTAAGTGCCAATATAACCCCATAAGTGGTCCGGCGATGACTCAGCGGTGGTTCGACGGTTGTCCGTTGAAAATTCAGCAAAAATCAGATGGCCTCTGAGGGTTATATTGGCACTTACATCAACTAAATAGGGTTGTATTTGCACTAAAAATTATCTGAATGTTATATTGGCACTTATGTCAAATAGGTAGAGTTATATTAGTATATATCCCAATTTTTCATGTGGGAATTTAATGTGGGGGGCGTGGACCAAATAAGATGTTGCCAAGTGTACAACAAATCACCAACTACTTAATATTCATTAACGTTTTAAATTATTTTTAAAATGTTCCATGACATCAGATCAACAAATCCCCAAATAAAAAATTTTCTTGCCAGTTCTATTACCGCCTCCTTCAAACACACACACACACACGCCAACTTGTTTGAAACAACTTGTTATCACTAATTTTGGAGCAAGTTTTCATTGAAAGATTGGTATTGTTCTTCCAAAATTTATAATAGCGACCTAAAACACCATGTAAAATGCAATGAAAAACTCTTTTGGTGTACCATGTTTGATCCAGTATAGAAGTACACAATATGCTCAACTAAACCGGCGATGGGAGCAGAATAACACAAAAAGGCAGCAAATAAACTGACGCTACAGCAAGCACAAGTTACAAGCAAAGAAGTTAAGAAGACGAGATACAAAGGCTTTAGAATTATTCACCACAGCGATAGAAAAACACTCGCGTGTTAAATTTTAGTTCATAGCACCGATGCACCGAATTCGTTGTATACTTTGAAATTCTCAAATAAAATTGTGGAAAACTATCTCAGAATCCTAAATCAAACCATTTCAATAAAATCAAGGATTTAATAGCCAAGTGCAGACTAACATCAGGCCTTGACTTGGATTACAATGGAGGCCCACCAACCATCTTCTTAATCGATCCGTTCAAAGATTCTTTCTAAAGTAAAAAAAAAAGTAAACACTAGCAAGGACTACGGTGAGTAAATTAATCCATGACTCAAATTAACATTGATAGTAACACCCTTACCAAGCATGACCCGATCAAGGATTTGTTAAGAAACATAAACACCATCAGCAAAAAAGTTGAAACATCATCAACAGCTGCTGCACCATCTTGCTCACACTCATAAACAACCAACAGCAAACAAAAACATCAACAGCTTCTGCATCATCATGCCAACCAGCCAGATTCACTCTTCACGAACTCAACTATAGAGAAGGCCATAGATGGTCCATGAGTAAGTAGTAAAATAAGTCTCTTAAGTGCAAGCTAACATGCAAGCCCTCAATTAAGAAATTCAAGTAGCGGCAAGCACCACCTCATATGACAACTTTAACCCATTAAAATTCTTGGCACCCATAGCATAACAACCTCAACAATCAACAATACCAGTTTTAAATTCAGATGCATGTGTATGATATACAAGGCAGGTACTTAATTTACCTACTTCACAACACAATTGTAGCACGCTAAAATAACAGCATAGACATCACCAATTCACATGAAAAGTAATGGGACAAAGTGCACCAGCTAGACATAAAGATAGTTCAAGTACAATGAAAAGAGCTAAACCTCAAAATTAGGTTCGGACAATATTAGTTCAATCAACATCTAACATTTCATAACACCAACGACCAGAATCGCTCTCCTCAAGATTGGCATGCCCAAAGCAAAGTCGAACCCCTGGTGAACGATCGCCACAAACTTATTCCTAAAAAAACAGACAGGCAACATAATTAATAACTAAGACAGATATGTCTAATCACAAATACAGACCGACATATCATCTCCTGTGTTAAACCTAGTTCAAACTTACATCAGCATCCGAGCGCGGAGATGGGCTACGAGAACCAGCTTGCTTGCCACGTGGTGACAAGCTTTTGGGCGTTAGTGAGCGAGCTCTAGTTTTAGGAACGTCTGGACTTGCACCACGAGAGGGTGGAGTTCGGCGAGGAGATAAGCTTCTTCTGGGGCTCAGACTACGGCGAGCAGGAGAACGGCTTTGAATTACATTTATTGTTAAGACCGGTCAGCAGCTCCCAGAAGAATCAGTAGGGAAATGATAAACCAATAAATAAAGAATTACCTGCCATAAGATCTACTACGACTGCGCCTGGCATCATCATATCTGCCTCTTCCACGGCCTCTGTAATCAGGGCTCTCACTGAGGCTCCTGCTGCGGGGACGACGATCTCTATCCCTCCCACG
>JAULKM010088645.1:0-11325 GCA_032355605.1 Rubia tinctorum
AAATCCAACCACCGGAAACCTCCTCATCCCTCTCCCCTCCCTGAAGCCCTCCTCATCCCTCTCCCTCTCTCCGCTCAGCCCCACCCTACAGGTACCCCCCGTTTAGACCCCACCCTGCTGAACGATTTTTACCGTCGCTCAGACCCCACCCCGCTACAGCCACCTTGACGCGGATTAGATGGAGAAAAGCGATGGCGGAGGATTTTGGCCATCGAATAATTAAGACGGAGAAAAGCGATGCCAAAATGAAAAACAATTTTGGCCGAAGAGAAGTTTTCCTCTTTTTCATTTTTATTTTTAAGACAATGGCAAAATTGTCTTTTCATCAGAATCCAACAAAAAATGTTGACTAGAAAGTCAGCGGAATCAAAGATTATTTTGGCACTTTCTGAGATTGCAAGGTTATATTGACACTTTCATCTAATAGCCAGGGTCATTTCAGAACTTTACTCTAATTTTTATCTTTAAATATCTACAATTAAGATTTGGTTTTATCCCATTATACGGAAGTTTTGTTTTGTCCAAGTTATACGTGTTAATACTATAGGTAAAAAATATTTGGATTCCAATTAAAATCTATCTATATGTATTATTTTGATTCCAGATATTTACATTAATCGAAAATAATTTTTATAAAGGTAAAACCCGAGTTTTTAAGGTATACACATGTTTAATTCAATAGAAATAATATGATTCCAATTAAGATTTGTTTTTTTCTTAGTACCAAGATAGTATAAATAGACGTGATATGATTTTAAAAGACATAAATCTTCAAATACGATATCAAGAAGTAAGGCCAAAAAAATAAATCAACGAAATTTATTTATTTTTCCTTAATTATTTATGTAATTTAGAGTGTTCATATTCTCTAACTTTAAATTTATATCAATTTTGTATTTCTTTAGCACTAATTTGTTTTTATCATTTAATTTTTTGTCCTTTAAATAAAATAATTTACTATGATTTCTTATTTTAATGGTCGATTTGAAGGAAAAAAATATATAACTTTGGTCCTCCCTATACAAAATTCCTAGGTCCGCCCTGCCTCCTGGGCACTAAACCATAGCCCCGCCAGCTGCACCGCTGAACACCTCTGCCTAGAAACCCTAGCGTCCTCCAGAAACCCCACCTAAGCCCTAAACCTTAGCCCCGCCAGCTGCACCGCCCACCATCTTCGCCCGCTGCGTTGTTTTCCCGGATCTCGCTATGACAGAGAAGGCATGTTGTTATCCGGTGCTTTGGGACTATAGAGAAGACAATGATAGTAGCATTGAAGAAGCGGAGGTTAACATGATAAACCTAAGCCTTGAATGGGGCATTAGGGCGGTGGAGGGACAACCCAATCTTGTGCGCCAGGTTTTCAGAGAGAGCCACGGATGACCGGAGACGAGGAGAGGGAGACAGTGGAGAAAGGGAACCCTATTAAAAGTGTGAAAAGAGAAGACCGGGAGGAGAGAGGCGGAAGAAGAATGGGAGAAGAGAGGCGGAAAGAGAAAAGAAAAGGTTATTTCTATCTTTTCATTTTTTTAATTCAGGGGTATAATGGTCGTTTACCTATTTCCAGCCAGTTTAATCGTTGACATTTTGGTCAACAAAGTGCAGATTTACACTTTCAAATTTTATAAGGTTATATATGCACTTTCAAACAAAATAGAGTGTTAAAAACACACTTTTCTCTTTTATAAAATTATTTTATTTCCCTTTATGACAAAAAGCTCTACCACTCATTGAAATTTTGAAAAAACATCATTTAATTCTCTCTACACATTTTAACTTAAAAAAATACTTCCTCCATCCCAGACACTTGTTTGGAGAGGGGGGGGATTAAAGGCGGTTCAAAGGACCAGAGACAACACTATGTATGTGCCTTCTGCCTCCGCCGTTGATCCTCCACAATCAAAGATGTTTTTGAGAACTTCTTTTAAATGTGACCAGAGAAGGTGGTTTTCTAATGCCTCTGAAAGGCTGGAAGAACCGCCTTTAATGTGTTCCGAACTCGTAACTGAGTTTCATGGATCGGCTCTTAATAACGGTTCCAACATCCCGTTAAGATTATTTTCCCTTTGATGTTTAATTTTTATGTCTTTTTTTGGTTATTTTCCAGTTCCGAACTCGGGACTAGTTTCTTCACTGTTTGTTCAGTCATCATGGGCTAAAACGGAACCTCCAGTTCCAAACTCGGCTCGTGAATCCGGACAAGCACCGGTTACTTAGGCAATTCATTGGATTTTTTTAAAAAAAATTGTTCCGAAATCGGGGCTGATAGTTTGAGTTTTGGTAAGAAATAGGATCCTAGTTATGATGTCGAAACCAAAATCGACTTTGAAGTCAATTATATATATATTTCATCAAATCGGCCCATAATGAGCCCCAAAGCCCTAATCCAATTTCCAACAATTACAAATGCACATGATAACAAAAATGTATAGATATGCTAAAATAGCACCCATCTATACATAGGAATAGAATCTAGCTAGAAAACCCTATTCCGCACATAACATGTAGTTGATTTAGCTTCTCTAGCAGTAACAAAAACCTATAGACAATGTTTATATAAGCAACTATCTATAGATAAGAATAGAAATATATCGAAACTCTATTCCACATAATACATGTTAATGATTTTGGGATTTGGGGAGCAATGCCACATTTGGATTTTCAAGAGTTGCGAAGTGCCCATGAAATAGATGCCTGACAAAGCAATTTCTTGCCATATTGATATTATTTTGCGAATATGGCTTGTAGTCCTGTGGGAAAAATATGTGGAATTAGGGTAGAATTATTAAGTTGGGGTAGTTGAGTAGTTTATCATTGTACAGTACTTGGTGTGCAAATATATTTAATACCCACCTATTAATTTCTACATAATTCAACTGGACATCTTTAACACACTTAATCGCATATAACATAACCTAATAGTTGCACTCCCAAGTTTTTTCTTGTTTCTTGTACTTATTTCCAAAGAAGAAATTGTGAATATACTAATTAATTATCATAAACCAATAAAAACATTTAGCTTAGTAGAGAATCACACCTTGATTTGAACTAAGTTAATCTTTTTTGCAACACCAGGTTCATGAGTGCATTCTCCAAAATGTCCACATATGATTCAGACGGTTTAAAGTGCAACAGATCCATCCAATAAACACGCTTCTTACTTGGCACAATCAAAATCAACCTCCAATGGTCCCTACATAGAAATGTCAATATATAACCAACAATTTCCCAAATTAATTGACTCGTGAACATGTACAAGAGTTAGATTAAGAAAACCGTCACCTCTCAATGAAAGGTGGGATGAAAAGTTTCTCATCGCGTCACCCTAGGCTTTTGCATTGATAGTCAATCCTTTCTTCTTTTGAAAACCCATTTTTTTGTGTTATTACCGGATATAAATACCCTACCCATCCTTTCTCCTTTTGATTGGCAAAGTAATCGTGTACCTTGTACAAGATATTATGGACATCATGCAATCAATTTCATTGATGCAATTTATGAAAAAGAAAGTTTCACTTACAATAGGAATAGCGACATTATGGTTTGTTTGACTTGATCACACCTCCAAAATTCTTCAAAGTCAGTCCAAATCACGATGATGTCTCATTTTAGTCCAAAAACAAACACATTTCCCAAAAATGTGTATGTAGAGGTATGTTTGTTGACGAAAATCTAGTTATACGATTTGCGAAAAAAAATCGAACATCCCCTTGATATTTGTGCTCTAGTCATCGGTTGTCGAAAAGCCTTACATAGGGGGGGGTAAAATTTTCTTTGGTGTCGTTGGTTGGGGAACTTTCAAATGGATGTCTTTCATTGGATCTGTGTAAATTAAACGCCTTGGCCATTGGAGAAACATGCCTTGGACGGGTCCCACTTTCATGTAATCTCCCTCTAAAACTTGAAAATTGACATTGTTGACCAACGGTTTCTGCAACGATATTCTAGCAATTCCATCAGCAATGGGTATAGAGTGATGATGCGCTTTGCTTCATGAAGAATACTGTCGGCTGCGTGTAGTGTTTTTGCATTATCACCAATTTCAATGAAAAGTTTGCACAAATGTGAAGGCTACATGTAATAAATAATAGTTAGTTAATATTATTACAAAATAAAACACACAACGAATTACAATTGATTTTACCCTTTTTAGGTGGATAAAATGGCCTTGTCGAGATTATGTTCTTTTGTTTTCTTTGGTACAATGGGCTCGCGATTAACCTCAATCTTGCCCAGAGAGTGGTGAGATCCTCTTGAGAATGACTCCTAATCACTAGTGACATCCTGTAGATTGTCTGGTAAAGGAAGACCATTGTACTTGACCAACTTCCGAATCAAAATATCTTGTAGCTCAATCCTTTTATCTCTAAGTTGGGCTTTCTTTTGCAAGGTGTGGACCCTTGATGGCTTTGTCCTGGTCATAACAACGTATTATCCCGAAAACATCTCTTTGTGACATAAATGCACCCACTCCTCTTGCCCCACAGGTGGTTGGATTTCTTGGTAGCCTCGCACAAGACATCGTGTTTATCGGTTGAAATGAATCGAGCTTGTTAAAAACAATTGGAATTTGATGATAGGATTACCACTCGTTTCGCTAATTCAATCTCAGACTCCTTTTTGTAATGGTCATGTTTGTTTTGTCGACTTTTGAGAAAAAGATCACACCGTTCTATTTGATCCACATCAATCGGAATGACCAATGACCTAGCCTTTTCGATCCCCCTTTCCATCGCCAATAAAACATTGTGTTCGAAACGTTCCCATAAAATTTCAAGGGCTGCCAATCCATACCCACCACGACTCTTCCTATGAGGGTAAAGGTTCAAAGAAACATTTCGTCGCTTTTCAACCCTTGTACCCTACGTGACGGTGTGCAAGGTATGTAACAGTATGACTTATTAATCTAAAATCAATCTATTCTAGTTGGGTTACTATGTTTTCTTGATTCTGGAGGGCTCTTCCCTTGTGGATCTCTCAACTATCTTGTTGAATATGTGTGTAAGTGAGCCACGTACGATCTCTCTTTTTACTCGAAGAGATATGATCTCTTGACAGAGTGTACTTGTGTTCTCGCCAACTCTTTGTCAACATACTCATTGTTTTTTCCTTAGCTCTTATGTGTCACTGCGCGATTTTAAAGGTCATCTATAGGGAGTTTAAGGAATACGTTGACAAAGAAATTATCATTGAATTAGAGTAGTAAAAGGCAACTAGGTGGGTAAAATTGTCAAATGACAAGAATTTTGCCTTGCACTCCATCCATAGGGTGTCCTTGTATTCTTTTGGCACATCGTACCAATTTTCATAACGTATGTCTACCGTCGTCCTACCCACCTTGCATACCCAACTAGAACACTTTGCCCATTCTTCTGATAAACATCAGCTGGCCTTGTTAAAAACCAACAAGGTAATTTCCTTTATTTCCATCCTCCTCTCTAATGTTCTACAATGTGTTTTAGCAACTCCTATCTCTTTCGACCCATTCCCATCATCAATATCTTCCTCCATCATTTTCGTATTTCCCCCATGCAAAGATAATGGGTCATCACATGTTCTTTTTCTTGACATTTTCTACCTAATAAAAAAATTAATGAACCAAAATTCAATTACATTCAATATGTGCAAATTCCGACCAAAATGCCATAAACCCTACCTAAGTGAATAATCAATTACACTACACAAAATAAAAAAACATTCATGATAGATTAATAATATATTACACAATAACAAAGCTAGGATTTATATATTTGAGTCTTCTAGAATAGACACGAACAATATATTATCTTCATCACAAGGTAGAGATCGGCCCTCAACTAGATGAATCCTCCAATGACCACCATTAAGCAATACAAAAAGAGATGAAAATGAAAAAGATTTCCCTTCTAGATTTGAAGTTGGAATGAACACTAACCCTAGCAAAGAAATGATTATTCACAACCTCAACCTTACCCACGATCTTTCATCGACATTGGTGATCCTTGTTGATTGATGAACATACATTAGATTAGCTAGAGTATGGCGTGGTATGGATTTTGTAAATGACAATGGGGATGATTTAATGAAGAAATTGAGGTAAGAAGGGTTTGAGTGGGTTTTAAGGGATTTCTTGGGGGGAACTCGTGCTCAAAATTAGGGTATTAATTAGTTTTTGAAAAATATTTATTGGCTTATTTTTATTTTCCCGCACTAGTTCCATTCCGAACGAGCATCACCTCATTACATTTTAGGAAAGAGCCAGTTCCGAGTTCAGAACTGGTGTTTACTAATTTTTTTGAAATTAGTGGATTAAAAATCCCCAAATCGAGCTCACCCACAAACCTTAGAGAAAATCCCAAATATCAACCCCGAACTCGAAAATCAGCCCAATTCATCTTTAACATATTCTCCAATGGCAAGAAACAGTGATGGAAGGACGAGCAACCATGGGAATGCAAACACACAGAGTTATCAACCATATTTTGAGCAAGGGGCATCCACTAAGTTCTTCAATAACGAATCGGAGAGGAGGTATGTTGATTTTCCCCGATTGCGTAA
Source organism: Rubia tinctorum (assembly GCA_032355605.1). Classification (NCBI taxonomy): domain Eukaryota; kingdom Viridiplantae; phylum Streptophyta; class Magnoliopsida; order Gentianales; family Rubiaceae; genus Rubia; species Rubia tinctorum. The sequence goes on from JAULKM010088645.1 coordinate 6,535, forward strand.
ATGTACTAATCCTAAGGTAATTCGTAGTGAGGATATTGAAGATTTTTCTTTAGGATACCTACTTCGTTACTTTAAAACTCAACACATGGAAAAATTGATAACTCTAGAGGATATGGTTCATAATGACGAAGTAGTACAATTTTATGCTAATTTTGGACAAAACTTTGCCAATAAGGATGTGATAAAGGTTAACAGAGTGACTGGAACTGTAACCAAGTACACAATAAAAGCTATGTTAGATTGCCCATACACTGATCCCACTAAGTTTCGTTCTAATACACCCGATGGTCCCCTAGAAATTTTCCACCAACAACAATGGCCTCCAGTTACTGAGGCCACCTCACTTTGTCTAGTTGCCATGGCTGAGAAGTAATTTCATAGTGTAGGTGGTGGGGCGAAACAAGACGAGAAGTATGATGTAGGATTACTAACTGTTGAGCAGAGGTTGGTTTATGAGTGGATTGGCTTGAACATTGTTCCTTATGGCGGTCACGCTTGTGAGCCCAATATCGAAAATCTCATGCTGTTCTACATGTGATTGAGGGGATCCCGATTGACCCCAGATTCACTATAGTGAATTGCACGATAAAGGATGCGGCGGGGAGAAATAAAGATCTCCCCTACAGCGGGTTAATCACAACGTTGTTTCGACATTTTGGGGTTCAACCAATTGACATGCCATTGCGCTTAGAGTATTACGATTTGAAATGGTTCCAGCATAAGCAATTGACCCTAGGTGAAAATGACAAGTGGAAACCTAAGGCCGTCCCAGGTGTTGTTCCTAAGGTTTCAAAGAGAGCGAGGTATTCCACTCTAGATAGGGCAAAATCGTCGCTTCAGTATTTTAATTTCATATTTTAATTACCTATCATATTAAATTAACTATTTTAACAAAGCTAGGTTTTTGTTGTTTTATTTGTAGGTGGAACGCGTTCTTGGAAGATTAGGGTTACTTGGTACCTGTCATGTATTCGAGGCGACTTGACAAAATAGAACGTAAAGCTCTCATCATTGAAAGTCTTCCATACCAATTATGTTGCTTCTTCAGGCTTGCAGTTGGAGCTTAGCGACGATGAAACAATGCCGAACTTTGACCAACAATGTCAGACATTAGATTACCTTTGGGAAGAAAATCCCTGAAAAATTGAAGAGCCTCTTTCATGCCTTTATCAATCTACACAAATTTGTCCTTCAAATTCATCATTTGCAAAGTGACACTCAAAACGGAATGTTTAGAACCCCCATACAATGATGTCCTTTTGTCATTATGCAACAGTTCTAGGAGCTACGGTTTACCATGAAATTCTCTAGCAACATTTCCCACCATCTCGTCAAATTCATCAAAACTATCAGGTTTTTTATTTGAATCAACATCACGATTAGCAGTGTGAACCTCCCATGCCATACCCAATAAGTGTAGCTAGTTTTAAACCCTCTCATGATAAGATGTTCACACATCTTCTTCCTACCTAAATATACGTCATTCTTACAATCCTTACATGGGAACGTGCTCGTACCACACCATTTTTCGATCTATGTTCATAAGCTAGAAAAATAAAAGATTCAACCAAAGGGATGTATTCGGAACATTTTCTAAGATCTATGCCTACGATTTTGATTCGATCCACAACCACCTACAATGAAATGTCATATGCAACTCAATATTAACCTTAACTCATAACAAATCACCTAATTATTCAATTTATACAATTACATTAACTAACAAGAACCCGTTAAGAACACATTAAAAATCAAGGTTTCATTTACTATAATAATGTAATTGGAAAAAAATACATACCTTAGATCTTCAAGAACTCCAATTTTCATCTCGTTCTAACTCAAATGTTGTGATACTTTTAAAACAAAGAAATGAGGGCTACAACATTTATTGTGGCAGTTTTAATGAGTTTCGATTTCAGAATTCATACCCAACAACCTACCAACAACTAAGATGAAGTTCCTCAATCGGAACATTATCCGAATATAGGTCCGATTCAGAAAGGGAAGTCCGATGCAACTTACTATTTTGGAGCATACAAGTAGAGATTATCATGGGTCTAGGACCGATCCAGACCCAAGGGTCTAGACCTGTTGGGTTGATTATAAGTCCAAAATTTTAGACCCATCGAATCCGGGTTCGGATATGATTTTAGATTTTAAAAAATGGGTCTGGGTCTAGGTCCGGGTCTAAAATATTATGACACAGACCCGACCCGTAGACCCATATTACCCTAATGATACATATTATTTATCCTAATTTCTAAATTACGTTCATATTCTCTTTGTATTTTTAACTAAACAAATAATGTATATTTTATATATTTTTCTTGAAGAATTAATTCATATATATATTGAACTTGAATTATTTGTATATAAAATAATACATATTTTATTTAGTGAAGATTTTTTTAAAGAGTTAGGCCCATTTAGGACCCAAGACCGTTTAGACCCATCGGGTCTGGGTATGGGTCTAAGATTTTCAGATCCTGTGAGTTCGGATCGGGTCTGGGTCTAACTAATTTTTTTAGGGTGGGGTCTAGGTCTTATTAGATCCGACCCATGATCATCCCTATATACAAGGGCTATTTTAATTGGATATTCCCCCGACCTTACAAACTCGTAATGCGTCTCAAAGACCGTTTCCGAGTTTGGAACATATTGAAAACAAAGGCGGTTTGACACAGTCGCCTTTGAAAATATGAATTTAAGGGCGGTTCACTGAAGAACTGCCTTTGTCATTGCTTAAACAAAGGCGGTTGTAATAAACCGCCTTCAAATTGAATAAAACCGCCTTCTATTTTTCAGGGTGGCCAATTTCCAACTGTTCTGAGTTCGAGACCTCTGTGGGAAGACAGTTTCTTGTATTTTTTCGAGAACCACCTTTGATAGCTGCCTTTAATCACTTATTCTGCATTAGTGAGGTTAAATTGCCCACTTACTTTTTTGTACTATTTTTCTATCAAAGTTTGATCACATAAGTGAATAGATATATGAGCAACAATAGTATCGTATGTGATATTGTTGAATTCGTCGTAACAAGTAGTTCCTAAATATAAACTTATTATTTATATACATAGGTAAACATATCAACGGTCAAGCATGTATCATGAACAATGTGATAATAATTTCTGTATAATTTGATTTGGGATGAAGAGAGAATCATTTAAATCTATAGTGCCTGGAACAAAAGGAGTACTCCCTATGCCCCATCTGTATTTGCACTTCAATCATTATCACGCTGTTCAAGAAACATGTTTGATTGGTAGTACCTTTATCCACGTATAATAATGACAAATAAAAACTTGATATCTATAAACTACTTGTTATGACGAATTCAACAATATCATATACGATAATATTGTTATTTATACATCTATTCAAATATGCGGTCAAACTTTGATTGAGAATAGTGTAAAAAAAGAAGTAGAAGTGCAAATACAGTTGGGATGGAGGGGAGTACACGCAGTGAAATGGACGGAGTAGATGGAATAATTTTTGAAATCAAGTGATGATGGGCTACTGAGGAAAACTGATTGTGAAAATGCACTGCGTTATATCACCACCAACTACCTAAAAATTCCATAAGATGTTAGGCAATTAGTAAGAGAAATTCTAATTCTAAGGATGATGTTTTATAGTTTATCAATAGTCAAAGTAGATAGGCTAGCAGTCGCAGAATCGCACACAACCTAGCACGTTCTATCGCAATATGTAATCTGACCCCAAGTTATGAATGAAAGATACCCCTTCGTCCCACCTCAAATTGCAAGGATTTTTTTCATAGTTATCAAAAAATATGTTTAATCGTTAGTATGTTTAACTACATAGAAATAACGGTAAATAAAATTTTAATATTTAAAAACTACATGTTACGATGAATCCAATCATATATCATATGATAATATTATTTTTATATCTATTTAAATATGTTATCAAAGTTGAACAGTAGATAATGACATAAAATAAAGTTTGCAATTTGAATTAGTACAGAATGATAAATTACTACAAAAAAAATTGATGATGGGCGATGGCTGGGCAAGCCCATGAAATGTCAATGGTCATGATCTACTCGTGTCGTGTGCATCAGAGCTACATGAAAGCGAGACAGGGTATCCCAACTCTTATTATATTTAACAATTTAAACAATAAACATATTATATTAATATTCCTCATGTTTCATTGAATGTGATACACTCTTTTTTCGATTATTTTTGTGAATTTGACATACTTTTATTTAAGGCAAAAAAAATTCAATTTTATTCCATCATTCAATTTTTTCTTTTTAAATTCAATTTCATTCACTTATTTTATTCACTTAAATTCAAACATTTAAAGTTATGGTGTCACATCCAACAAAACGAGACAGTACAAGACAGCTTGCTAGTGAAGTGGATAACGTTTTGGACTATAATACCAGACGCACCTTCTGCTTAAAATACTAGCTAGGGTCCTAGGGAGGCTATATTCCATTTCAACTTTACTCTCCTTCAACTTCTACAGTGTTTTCGAGCTCTTCTGTTTCTTGGTATGATTTCTCATCATTCTTCTAGCTGTTTTTTTTTATTTGCAGAAAAATGATTCTTCCTTCTCAGTTTTTAATTGCTATGTAGATCAGGCTGGCTTTGATTTGCTCCATTTCTTGATTGTGTGCTTAGATTCCTGGACCCTTTATAGAAACACAAGAAAAGAACTTTTCATTTTGCCCTTTATCATCAAGAATCTGATTCAAGGTGTGGTACTGGAGAGTGGAGAGTTTGCTCACACTTAAAAATGGTGTTTTTAAACTAGCAT
>JAULKM010088656.1:0-11325 GCA_032355605.1 Rubia tinctorum
AACAGGATCAACATCTCAATAAAATTTGATGTTGAATATGAGCTTTCAAATCTTTGTTGGTATTGTTAAATTTAATCCTATTTTAAAAAGAAAGAGAGATGAAAACTTAACCATTTTAGGTACGAGAAAGAAAAAGTAAACTGAATCCCTTTAATGCGGAATAATGGTCCATTAGATATTATTGCACAAGCACCTCTTCGTAACGGTATTCGAATAATATTTTGTGTGATACTTGTGCTACCATATCTAATTTAGCTATCTTCATCTTTAAAATCTTTGAATTTTTTTCCATTCTCAAGTTGAAAATTTTGGGCATACTTGTACTTTAACATTTTGAGCATTAATTGAATTTTTAAAGCAAATATTAAATATTGTAAATTAACTGAAATAATTGACGTGTTGTACATATACATACCCAATAACAATTCAATTTTTTCTTCCATTAATACTAACTCCAATCTTGAAGAATAAGTACCTAGTACCATCTACAATATGTGGAGAAAATAATCAGAGCAATAGAACGATTACAGTAAAATAAATTGTTTAAAGTGATGATTTTTCTTCAAATATCACTGATCAAGATTGTATATCAACTACTAATTGCTAGTACCTATAGAAATTTTTTTATTCAGATCCATTATTTAGAGGGTTATAGTAGCCTATTTTACTTGGACTTAGCAAATTTTACAGAGCGATACTCGTGCGGGTATTGTGGGTGCAGATTTTGATGTTAATCAAAACAAGTTGCTTCTTAATATGAATCTTATAATTTCTTATGTTATTCAAATTACTTACTTATTTAAATCATTAACCTATTAACAATATATGAAAATACAAATGAAAATATATTGACTGAACACATGACACAAAATAAATGAACATGATCGACATCTCAAAAATAAATTGATGTTGAATATGAGCTTACAAATCTTGATTAGTATTGTTAAATTTATTTTTATTTTCCATAAAAAATAGAAAAGGAAACTTAACCATTTTAGTAAAGGGAAAGAAAAAGTAAATTGAAACTTTTATAGCAGAATAAAGGTCCATTAGATATTATTGGATGAGTACCTTCTTATAATGTTTAAAAAAAAATTTGTGCGAGACTCATGCAACCATATCTTATAGAGCTATTTTCGCTGAGAATAATACAGTTATTCTCTTCTAGGCTCTGTTATACTTGATGGACAATTCAGCAAGTAGTGAGAATTTAGCAGCAAAGTCGGAGAAAAAATCATCCTGTATGCTGAAAACCCCCAGTGATAAAGTCCTCAGATTCTGGTATTCATAATAGCTCATATCAATCAGGTGGTCTCTAAAGCTTCCATAACTAAAGGATAGAGATTCCAAAGTCGGTACTTCATTTGGATCAAAAGTTTGATGACGGTTTAACTGAATGCTGAGTCAATTTACACTGCGACAATCAGAAACTCAAAAATTATATTCAGGATACTCCCAAGCATAATAACAAATCTTCAGGTCCAAAATATCAGGGCAACCCCTGATAACACCTTCAAACACCCTCTCACCCATAAGTACAAGTTCTAGAGCGAGATATTTAAGATTATGCCATTATTCTACCCCTACCCTCAAACGATATTCGTTTCACCTTAACTCCTTCAATGAATGAATTCTACTAAGGTATCTTGGTTTAGAGCAGTTTTCGTTCATTGAGATATCAAGCCTCTTCCAACTTCTTTTAAAAGCCAATTTGATACATTGATAATATGCTTCCAGGGATCATAAGAAACATCCATCTTGAAGGTAAACTAATAGAGCTATTTTCGTCTTTAAAAACATTATGTTTTGTTTCCCTTTCCATGTTGAAATTATGGTAAATACTTATACTTTAAAATTTTGATCATTAAGTCATTTTAAAGCATATATTAAATATTGTAATAGAACTGATATAATCTACTTGTTGTACATATACATGCCCAATCAAAATTGTATTTGTGGTCTTGCATTACTAACTCCAATCTTGGAAATTAAGTACCTAGTGTTAGACATAATAAAAGGAGAAAAAATAAGTAACAATAGCATGAGAGTAGTAAAACAAATTGTTAAGAGTGTTAATTTTTCTTCTAATTTCATCGATCAAGATTATGTATAAGCTACTACTTGCTAGATGTTACTGTAACAAATTACATGGAACTCTTTTTCATAGGGTTATGGAAGCATAAAAAAATTCCTTACACTTACATAATTTTACAGAGCGATACTTGTGCGGGTAATGTGTGTGCTGATTTCGATGTTAATCAAAATGAGAAGTTTCTTAATCTGATTCTAATTATTTGATATGTTATTCAATTTTTTAACAATTTAAATAATTAACCTATTAACAATACATGAAACTATAAATGAATATGTATTGACTGAACACATGACACAAACTAAATGAACATGATCAACATCTCAATAAAATTTGATGTTGAATATGAGCTTTCAAATCTTGATTGGTATTGTTAAATTTAATCTAATTTTTCACAAGAAAAAGAAATGGAAACTTAATGATTTTAGTACGAGAAAGAAAAAGTAAAATGAACCCCTTTAAGGCATAATAAAGGTCCATTAGACATTATTGCACGAGTACCTTTTTGTAATGTTATTTGAAGAACATTTTGTGCGATACTCATGCTACCATATATAATGGAGCTATCTTCATCTTTAAAAAAATTGTATTTTGTTTCCCTTTTAAAGTTGAAAATTTTGGGCACACTCATACTTTAACATTTTGAGTATTAGTTCATTTTTTAAAGCAAATATTAAATATTGTAAGTGAACTGATATAATCGACTTGTTGTACATATACATATCCAATCACAATTCTATTCGATGTCCTGCCTTACTAACTTTAACATTGAAGATAAGCACCTAGTGCAAGCCAAACGCTTTATATAGGTTTCAACAAAATTCCGATAATTAAAGAAGATTTCCTAACATAAAAAAGGATTAAGAATTTTAACCCCAAGTTCTTCAAGAAATCGACAATACCTGATATCTTGCCGATCAAGATGTGATTTTGACCCAATACAAGCCCTCTATATATAGAAACTTACTTTTCTGCTTTCAACTAGGATTTAGTTTTCCTTTTCTTTTTCAGCTATAAATGCAGCTCTTTCCACAAATATTTCTCACAAAACTCAGACTTTGATTTTCCAATTTTTCCAGCCGTGCAACTTTCCCAAATTTTTCAAAATTGCAAAACAACCCCCAAACTTTTTTAAAATTAAAAAAAGACCCCAATTCCTATTTTTCCAAATACTAAATTCCTATGTGGATTTCCCCAAATCTGATCCCTTTTGTTTTTTAAATTTTAGAAGAGTTTTTGGAACAATTAATGCCTATATAAAACTTGCAATAAGAAAATTGCGACAACTTCCTCTTGATTCAAATGAATTTTGAGGTATTCAAGATCATATGGATCAAGATCATGACACTATATCTGGAAAGACACAAAAGACTCTAATTTTTTTGAACAAGATGTAATCAAGAATCAAAGAACAATTCAAGATTACTGAATCAAAGAAAGATAAAGAAAACAAATAGGATTACGAGCATGCAATAATTCTTTAGAAGAGTGGACAAAAAATATCTCAAACTAGTAAACTGTAAAAGCTACCTAAAACTATGAAACTGGTTGGGAAGGTGAAAGCGGATAATAGTTGTTAACGCTCAGACCCTTCGACGTCATCCTGACTCGATTAATGAAGGTGAAGGCGGATAGTAATACCGAAGTATTCTAACTCTCAGACCCTTCGATGTCCTTCAATTCAAGATTCAACCTTCCTGCTTGAAAGATCAAACAAAAATAGTTAAAATATGACACGAAAGAATTTATCATTTTAATAAAAAAAATTCCAAAAAAATTTTAAAACAGAAACTCCAAACCCCTGATGATGAAGCTTAGCCAAGGATCCTTTGCTTTGCTCGGATACCAACTGATATGAATCTCCTTGCAAAGACTCTGGATTTTGGAATATCGGATATTTGACACAAGTAGGAATCTTACCCTACCTACTTATATCGCACGAAATTCAAGCATCTAGCCCGCAGGGTACACTCAATTCCAACTTGCTCTCTAAATAGCCCGCAGGTTTAGATTACAAGGTTTCTTTGATCACTAACTAGCCAGCAGGATTAGCTCACAAAAGATATTAAAACTTAATTAACCCGCGGGATTAAGCAACAACGAAACAAGGTGTAAAACTCAAAATTCTGAATATTTGATATATAAAAGACTGGTATTATTCTCGGCCAACCCCTCTCTTTATATAGAGGTGAATTTCAGCCAACTCAACCCAAAACACAATTGGAATCTGAATTAACTTATGGCAGCTTTAAGAAGCTAAAACCATATGTAACTATGACTTCTACAATTAACCTATTTTCGGAAATGCATTACTAGAATTAGACTAGAAGAATATTTCCTTATCTAATCTTACCGAATCTAATTCTAATCAGAATAAAAGACCGTATTTTTGAAAACCCTAATGGGCTGGGTTCAACAATATGAACTCTTCAAAAACCCACATGGCCGAGTTATTGGAGTGAAAATAAAATAATGCTACAATTATCACACTACTTCATTAAAAAACTCAGTGGGAAAAAGAGTATAGTGTTCCTCACGATGTCTTCAGTTAATCGACAAACTTGAATAATGAATCCAAGCCCTAGCCGACTTCTTCAATAATTCTTCATCAATTCTTCATCATGAATTTGATCAATCAAAGCATTCAACGTTGAATCCCTAAGTTTCATTCTTCACTTTGTCATCGGTCCAGCCATGTCACTTAGAGGAACCCGAACATAACCCTTGAATGTTTGATCTAGTCGTGGAATGTCTTCATTTATGGTTGTGGTCATCTAGGGATCTCCATCATTCCCTTCGTGGTCGAAAGGTTTCGCCCTAAAAACTGAATTATCTTCAAAGGAGAATGGAGATCAATCAGCAACATTAAAAGTAGTACTAACACCATAATCGCCGGATAGATCAATCTTGTAGCGTTGTTATTTACACGTTCTAACACTTGAAAATTACCATCACCACATGGACATAACTTAGATTTTTGGGAATTTGGAAACCTCTCTTTCCACAAGTGCAACAAAACCCAATCACCCTCCTTGAAGAGTACAATTAGGCGGCCAGGGTTTACCCGTGCAGCATTTTGAGCATTTATCCTTTCAATTTTCAATCGCACCTTCTCATGTAATCGCTTTACAAAACAAGCCTTCTTTTATCCATCTAAATTCTTCACCTGTTTAAAATTGAAAGGAAGCAAATCAAGAGGTGTAGTAGGCAGAAAACCATAAACAATTTCAAATTGAGGTAAAGAAGTAGTAGAATGAAAAAAGCGATTATAAGCAAACTCTGCTATCAGAATGCACGCTTTCCAATTCTTCAAGTTCTTTTGGACCAAGGCACGCAGGAGTGCCCCTAGTGTGCGGTTTGTAACCTCAGTCTAACCATCAGTTTGCGGATGACTTGCCGTTGAAAGCATCAATTTTTTCCCTAACTTGCGCCATAAGGTATTTCAAAAGTACGACCAAAATTTTACATCCCCGTCAGACACAATTGACGCAGGAATTCAATGGAGATGGACTGCTTTTTTGAAGAAAAAAAACAGTGACATGTTTTGCATCATCTATGTTCCTACAAGGAATAAAATGTGCCATCTTCAAGAATCGATCAACAAACACAAAGATAGAATCATTACCTACTTGGGATCGTGGTAGTCCGAGAACAAAGTCCATAGAAATATTAACCCAGGGATGTGTAGAAACAAGTAAATGATTATATAGACCATGCGACTTAGTCTTAAACTTAGCCTTCAAGCAAACAATACAATTCCTACAAATCCTATCAACATGAATGGGCATTTTTTACCAATAGAAGTGCTCCTTCAACAAATTATATGTTTTAAATCCACCAAAATGTCGAATTAAACCACCTGAATAAGCTTCTCTAACAAGTAATTCACGCATAGAACATTTAGGAAAACATAACCTATTATTCATGAACAAAAAACCATCTTGCCAAAAATATTTATCTAATGAGGACACATTTTAATCGTGTAAGTAATACATGCCTACGACTCAAAGCATCATCAACAACATTTTCTTTACCCTTCTTGTATCGCAACACATAAGGAAAAGATTCAATTAACTTGACCATTTAGCATGACACTTATTTAACTTCATCTAAATCTTCAAATATTTCAAAGATTATTGATCACTATGAATAACAAATTCTTTATGCAATAAATAATGCTGCCAAGTCTCTAAAGCACGTACATTTGCATGGAATTCTTTATCATGAACATGATTATTTAGAGCACCGCCTTTTAACTTTTCACTAAAGTAAGCTATAGGTCGATTCACTTGCATCAATACAGCACCAATACCACCACAGGAAGCATCACAATAATTTTGAAAGTGTTATTAAAACCAGGTAGAGCAAGAACAGGAGCATGGCATAATATATATTTCAATTCATTAAATTCTTTCTCTTGTTCATCACCCCAAACAAATTTCACATCCTTTTTACCTAATTCATTTAAAGGTGTAGCAATAGATGAAAAATCAAGCACAAACCTTCTATGAAAACTAGCTAAACCATGAAAAGAACGTACCTTATTGGCATTCACAGGTCTCGGCCAAGATTTAATAGCCTCAATTTTTGGTTCGTCAAATTTTATGCCCTCCTTAGAGACAACAAAATCGAGAAACGTCACTTCCAAAGCACAAAATGTACACTTATGGATGTGTTCATATAAACAAGACTCACGGAGTGCAAAAAGAACCATTTTACACATGCTCAATATGCTAATCAGACGATTTAGAATATATTAAAATATCATCAAAGTAAACCGCAACAAATCGTCCAATATTTTCTCAAGACGTGATTCATCAACGGCATGAAAGTACTAGGTGCACTGGTTAATCCGAAAGGCATAACAATCCATTCATATAACCGGAACTTAGTTTTAAATGTAGTTTTCCACTCATCCCCTTCATGAATTCAGATTTGATTGTATCCCTGAGTTAGATCAACTTTCTTGTATATCATAGAACCATGCAAATTTTTAAGCATATCATCTAACCTACAGATGGGATGCGATACTTAATGGTTATCTTGTTAATAGCTCGAGAGTCAATACACATTTTCCAAGTTTTATCTTTCTTAGGAACTGAATGACAGGTACAACACAAGAACTTAAAGATTCACGTACATACCCTTTTTGTAACTCTTGTACTTGTCATTGTAGTTCCTTCATCTCTTAAGGGTTTTCTTTGTAAGACATTTGATTAGGAATAACCGAACTCGGAATCAAATCAATCTGATGTTCAATCCCACGCAGCGTAGGTAGGTCGTGCGGCAAAGCCTCCGGGAAAACATCCTCAAATTCCTGCAACATCTCAGCAAACCGTAGAGGAACATGCACATGTATATCCTAATTGGCAAAATAATTCTCTTTAAAATGTAAAATTAAAACATGCGAATGATTAGAAAAATCTCGATTCACGTCCTTAATAGATGCATAAAATGATCTTCCAGTTTCAGATGGCAATTCAGGTTCCATCATATAAATGGATGGTAAGGGACTAAGATGTGAAGATAAAATATTTAACAATATTTCAGAATCATTCAGAAGCTTACCTAACTTACCTGTATTTTTAAATAATGACTTTGAATCGGATCCCTTAGGATTAGGTTTGTCCAAAAAAATTTATTTGAGCCCATAGGGCTTGCGCCAAACCCTAGCTTGTTGTGACCGTCCGACTTCCCTCTTGGATTAGGGCATGCCTCGGCCAACTCTCCTTGCTCAGTCGTATACTTTTCTTTCTCATTTTTCATTTGTCACTGAACCTCAATAACCTCAACTGGTGACAGTGGAAATAATGTATGCCTAGTTTTATCCTTAATCACAGTAATCTTGTTAGTGTAACCATCATACATAGATTTATGATCAAACTGCCAAGGTCTTACTAACAAGATATGACTAGCTTCCATAGGAATAACATCACATAAGATAACATCATAATATTTTCCAATCTTAAAGTTAATCATGCATTTATGATTAACCTTAATCTCACAACTACAATTTAACAAAATAAGTTTATAAGGTGATGGATGAGTAACAATAGGTAAAGACAATGATTTAACTAAACAATTGAAAACATTGTTAGCACATGAACCACCATCAATAAACAGTTCTTATCTTTCACAAGGCAGCGAGTATGAAAAATTTCCATCCTTAGTACCTGAGTTTTGCCCATTTGAGATTTTGAGGCTCTCAATGTCACAAAATTACCTTGTGTTTCTGGACATTGCTCACTATAATCATCTATGATGATTTCTTCATCTATCTTTTCATCGCCAAATTCCTCAAGAGAAGGCATATCAGTGTATTCATCTTCTTCTTCACCTTCCTCAGTGGTTGTTAACACTCTAGCATGTGGACAGTTACCGTGAACATGCCCTTTTTCTTTACAATGAAAACAAGTCGGAGTGTTAACTGAAACAAACTTTGATGAAGAGACAGGAGATTTACCTGAATTTCTTGACGACTATTGGCTAGAAACTTGAGGGGATGATCTCCGATTTTTGGTGTTGAACGTCGGGGTGGATTACACCGGACCCGAACCTCGGCCACCCATAATGGTTCCCCTTCCTGGGCCAAAACAAGACTTTCCGAAGTAGAACCCTGAAAGTTGACTTGGAAAAATGACTTGTTACTTCCTTGGATGTAAAGTACTCTCAACCAACCTTGATTTCATGAGTAAATCGTCCATAGAGATGTGGTGTTGAAGTCTGAATGGCGTTTGAAGGTTCTCCCGCAGTCCTTCAATGAAATAATTTTTAATGAAAGCGTTGTCTTCTTTCATTCCAACTCTTCTCATGGTCAACTCGAGATCTTCCCAGTACTCATCAATAGTTCGATATCCTTGCTTCATGTTTGCTAATTAAGAGTGTTGTTCCATCATATAAGTAGGCGGAACATGATAAGTATGAAGCTCGGTCTTCAATCTCTCCTAGGTGGAGATAGGTTTTTCCTGGAAAGTTGTCTCTTTTCCTTCACATTCTTCCAACACTCGGTCACATAATGTGTGAAGGAATATTGCATTACTTTTACCTTCTCCTTCTCCCGATAGTTATTGAGATCAAACAAATTCTCAATTTGTCGCTCCCAGTCTAGGTATTTCACCGGATTGTGTTGACCATCAAACCGAGGGATCTCATATTTCAAACCCTTGATTTCTCAAGCTAAATCCAAACTAGGCCCTAAATCCGTACTATCATGTAATCTCATTCGGGAAGAATAATGTCTTTGATGGCGATGATTTCTTGAAGATCCTCGTTTTGATCGCCTTTTCGATTGATTGGAATCGTCATCAAAACTACCATAACCTTGAAATCTGCACACATGACCTTGAGGACCTCCTCCCTTTGCCATCAATGGATTAAGTAGTAGGAGGTGCCATGGTGTCAATTTTTCTTTCCAATCGTTGCATCTCATTCATCATGGCATTCATGGTAGCAGCAAATCGATTGGGATCAAGAGGTTCATTCGGTTGGAATCGATGGCGATCCCAACTATCTTGCACCCCGTCTTTGGTTTGCTCGGAAGATCTACTGTTAGATGTGGTAGTCAGCAGAAAATTATTGGGATCTTTCACAAAAGGTGGGACGAAAGAAATATCATCTGCCATCTCCGCTAAACTAATAAGAAAAATAAATGGTTAGTAATAAAACGTTCTCCCCCTTCCCTTTGTTTAGTAAGGTCACTCATAAAGTGTATAACACTCTCAACTCACACAAATCGGAGGGTACACTCAATTCCAACTTGCTCTCTAAATAGCCCGCAGGGTAAACTCAATTCAAACTTGCTCTATAAATAGCCCGCAGATTAAGATCACAAGGTTTCTTTGATCACTAACTAGACCGCAGGATTAGCTCACAAAAGATATTGAAACTTAATTAACCCGCAGGATTAAGCAACAATGAAACAAGGACTAAAACTCAAAAATATGAATATTTGATATATAAAAGATTGGTATTATTCTCGGCCCAAACCTCTATTTAAATAGAGGTGAATTTCGGCCAACTCAACCCAAAACACAATTTGAATCTGAATCAACTTATGGCAGCTTTAAGAAGCTAAAACCATATCTAACTAGAACTTCTACAATTAACCTATTTTCGGCCGTGTAGTACTAGAATTAGACTAGAAGAATATTTCCTTATCTAATCTTACCAAATATAATTCTAATTAGAATAAAAGACAGTATTTTCGAAAACCCTAATGGGTTGGGTTCGAAAATATAAACTCTTCAAAAGGCCACATGGCCGAGTTATTTGACTAAAAATAAAATAATGTTACAATGATCACACTTTCTCATTAAAAAGCCCAGTGGGAAAAATAGTATAGCGTTCTTCACGATGTCTTCAATTAATCGACAAACTTGAATAATAAATCCAAGTCCTAGCCTACTTCTTCATTAATTCTTCATCATGAAATTGATCAATCAAAGCATTCAATGATGCATCCCTAAGCTTCATTCTTGACCTTGTCATCAGGCCAGCCATGTCACTTAGAGGATCCCGAACATAACCCTTGAATATTTGATCTAGTCATGGAATGTATTAATTTATGGTGGTAGTCATCTTGGGATCTCCATCATTACACTTACAAAATTTTACAGAGCGATACTTGTGCGGGTAATGTGTGTGCTGATTTCGATGTTAATCAAAATGAGAAGTATCTTAGTCTGATTTTGATTATTTGATATGTTCTTAAATTATTTAATTATTTAAATCATTAACCTATTAAGAATACATGCAACTATAAATGAATATATATTCACTTAACACATGACACAAACTAAATGAACAGGATCGACACCTTAATAAAATTTGATGTTGAATATGAGCTTTCAAATATTGATTTGTATTGTTAAATTAAATCTTATTTTTCATAATTAAAGGAAATGGAAACTTAACCATTTTAGTACGATAAATAAAAAGTAATACGAATCCCTTTAATGCAGTATAAAGGTTCATTAGACATTATTGCACGAGTACCTTTTTGTAAAGTTATTAGAAAAACATTTTGTGCGATACTCGTGCTACCATATCTAATGGAGCTATCTTCCGCTTTAAAAACATTGTATTTTGTTTCCCTTTTGAAGTTGAATTTTTTTGGCATACTCATACATTAACATTTTGAGCATTAGTTCATTTTTTAAGCAAATATTAAATATTGTAAGTGAACTGATATAATCGACTTGTTGTACATATACATATCCAATCACAATTCTATT
>JAULKM010088667.1:0-11325 GCA_032355605.1 Rubia tinctorum
CGTAACATTAAGCATTAAAATTCTTGATTTGTTACTGTAAAGATCCTAACAAATGATTAAACCACGTTGGGTTCTCTTCTACGATCTGCGAAGGTGAAATAATCAAGGTAACATGTAATTTACGGTTGAAAATCTTAGTTTTATGGTTGAAATTTTATGAAATTAACGGTTGAAATTTATGATCTAAGGTGTTGCTATTATAAACTTTGGTAAAGGAAGCAATTCAAGGGAATGAAATTATTTTGTATAGAGGAGAAAGCAACGAAAATGTTCTATCTGAAAATTCAACAAACTTATATCCGGGTTTGGTTTTGATTGCGTATATACATTTAAATGCATGAAGTAACGACATGAACACATCAAGTAACATTTTCATATTATGATAAATATTTTTTCGGTTCCGAAATTCATTTATATGCATCTTCTTAAGAACATTTTGATGTTTTTAAATTGGCTGGAATGTTTAAAGTAATATGTTAAACGTCAATGTAAGTGAATGAAAACATGAAGTAATGTATTATTATTCTACTGGATAATTTGCCAAGATCTAAAATTTGGCTATATGCATTTTATGGAGAAAATTTAGGTTTTTTAAAAAAATTTTGCTGAAACGTATGAAATAATATAATGAACACACAATGTAACTGTGTGAACACATGAAGTAATGTGATATTATTCTGCTGGATAATTCACCAAGGTCTGGAATTTGGTTATATGCATTTTGTTAAAAATTTTAGGTGTTTTTAAATTTGCTGGAATGTATGAAATAGTAAGATGAACACATGATGTAACTATATAAACACATGAAGTAACATGATATTATTTTGCTGGTTTATTCGCTAAGGTCTAAATTTTGGCTATATGCATTTTGCTGAGCACATTTATGTGTTTTAAAATTTTCTGGAACGTATAAAGTAACATATTAAATAAATGATGTAACTGCATTAACACATGAAGTAACATGATCGAACTTTGTTAGATGATTCGTTAATATCTAAAATTCAATTACATGCATTTTGTTAACAATGTATTAATGTTTTAAAATTTACTATAGGAAGTAATATGTTAAATACATGATGTAACTCAATAAATACATATAGTATTGTGATGCCAAAGGTCTGAAATTTGATTTGATGGGTTTAAAAAAAACTGGTATTGTAAAATTTTCTTAAATGTTTAAAGTAATATATTAAATGCACGATCTTACCTCATGAACATATGAAGTAAATTGTATAAAAATTTCTATATGCTTCATCAGGGATTGTGATATTTTCATAAAATGAATGCTATCATGAATAAATCGAAGAAACTTATTTTTGACATGAAGCAAAAACTTAAACACATGAAGAAATGTCTGTACATATTTATCAATAACTAAATAGGTGTTTATGAAAACTAAACTAAGTCGTACAATGCATGAACTAATCGCAAACATAGTTGATGTAGTGACTTACTGAAATGATACATATTTGCAGGAACATATTTTGACACCATTTTGAGTGACGTATCGAAAGTTGATGTCACAAATTGCTTCATAGGTTTGAGAGCAAAAACATTATCAGAATTTCATGATTTAAGTATTTTGTCTTCTCGTGTCAAGAAAACACAAAAGTGAAGAATGAAACACTCGACACATCTTCCATCAACAATATCATTGAAGAGGGCTCTCAAAAAAAAGGGAAAATGTGGTTGCGAGAACAGAATGTAAAGCTCGAATTCGGGTTAAATTCAATAAGCAAAGGTGAAAAAAGCCAATGAATTTGCTTCAAAAACTTCAAGGGCAATTCAAAATTCAATCACTGTTACAGTGGAACCTCACTCGCTAAACCACCAACAAACTAAGAGCCATCTCCCACAAAGACAAAAAGGAAGAAACAAGAGAATTGAAGCATGGAAGCAGCGAAATAAACCAAAAACAAAAGAGTTTGGAACAAAGACACCAAAGCAGCAAGTGGTCTAGAGCTATGAGCTTCACTTTTATATTGTTACGGTATAACACTTCAACCATGTATTAAAATTAGAGTAATATTTATAGACATTATGTATACAATAATAAATACTTTAAATTGATCGTTTAATGATCTATAAATCTCAACTAAAGTGAAATATAACAATATTTGAAGTTCAAATTAGTAAAATAATGTTCAAACCGGTAAACTCCGGTCAAAAGAGTATCCTAAAACTTATGATTCTAATAATTAAACTAAAGACACATATACATGAACTAAACATACAGTAAGAAATTTAAGAAACAAAGTACCCAAAATAAACCAACTCAAATGGTATTACTCTGATAAAATTATTAAAGTTGTAATATCCAAACTAAACATTTAGGTAAGCAAACTAAATAGTTAAACCATCAAACTAATCACATTCAGAACTTGTAACATAAAAATGACAATTCATAATCCAACACTAATATGCAAATTCAAATTAGTAAACTCCAACAAAAAATATACATAAATTAATGTTCATAATCGGTGAACTAAAGAAAAGATACATGAACTAACCACATTGTAAGAAATTTAAATTTGAAAAAATTCAAACTAAACCACTCCAATTGGCATTTCTTAGACAAAACTATTGAACTTGTAATATCCAAACTAAACCTTTAAATAACCAAACTAATTAGAGAAACCATTAAACTAATCAAATCCACAACTTGTCATACAAAATCTATAAGTCATAATCCAACAATAAAAGGAGAATTTAACATCCTAACATAGATTCTAAATTTAACAAAAGCATATAAATCATCCCCATTCAACAACATCTTAACAACATCACTAAATTACATAAATAAATTCAATCTACTTTTTCAACTTTTTTCTTCTTCTTCGTATGACCTGTGTTTCCTCTTGTTTGAAACTCCACTAATTTTGATGTTTGATTCATCACTCAAAATGTGGAAAGATGGGAAATTCCGGGGCGGATTCTTCATCAACAAATTATTGACATTGTTTTCAAACAAAACATACTCATTTGACCCAAACTCTAAGGTTGCGACCGATTAAGAGCTCATTCGGTAGCAACTTCTTTTAACTGAGAATTGCCCAATATTCAAACCTCATCTCGCCGCAATTTTCCCAATAGCTTGTACAAGTCCCAAAACTAAATCAATAAAATAAGAAGAAAGTATAATAATAAAATATTACCACAACCACAACTACATTTTAGAAACAAAACAACAAATGAAATAAATAATAGAACTAAATCAATAAACATGAAAAAAAGCACAAATAAACTTGCAGCAGTGTTGAATCTACGATATCGACATTCACTCTTTTTAAAATAATTAATTGGGTTTATAGGGTTCCCGACCCTTTCCTATTAAACATCAGTTGTTGCAAAAAATAGCTTACATCAAGCGATGCCTGAAGTCTTACATCAAGTCGTGCCCGAAGGCTTACATTTGAGGCCCTAAGTTGATAGTACAATTCTAATCTAAGGTCTCAAATGGCTAAAACAGAGATACACAAAGACACTAATGGATAATACAATACTAAGCAGAGGTCAATGTGGCAACGGAGAAGGGCAAATCAAGGATAAGTGGTTATCACTGCGAAGGTTTAGTGTAGTCACATTAGTACGATCCGGGACTACCATCAGGAAGAAATACAATGAAGTATAAAATAGACGCACACAAAAAGTTCCATTTACACCTCTGATCTAACATTTAAGGCAATGAAAACAAAATCAATGAAGCTCCCCAACTAAAGGTATGATTCGTCTCCATTTAACCCGTTAAGACCATTTCCCCTTAAACTAGGAGACTAAAACTAGTCATTTTAATTGCCAAAAAATATTTTTCGTCTGTGTATAGAAATCACTTAGAATGCGGAGAATTATCTCTAACTCGGCCCCAAAATATTCAAAAGATAAATTAAATTGAATGAAATTAAAATTGGCCTAAGCATCTAATGGACCAAAGTCTACAAATCTGATTTAAATCCTTAAAAAGAATAGTATCGCCCAAAATCCGTTGATTTAATGACTTTGACTTGGATTTATCCTAACCATATCTTTGGATATCAAATTTGAAGTCAATCAAATTTTATCAGACTCAGGCTGTCAAAAAAATAAGCATTGACAGAGATAATTTCTACCCGATACTTAAATCAAAAAACCATTTTAGTTCAAAGCCCCTTTTAAAGTAAAATGAACAGAAAAAAGAAAGCAAAAATGGAGGAAACTGATGAAGAAATAAAACAAGTGCATTTAAGTGTCTCGCACCCCTAAAAGTAGAAAATTGAAAAGTCAAATAATAATAAAAATGAAGCAGAACCCCCATGCTCATGTCCTCCATCAGAGAAACTACCAGAATTCTATATTTTAGGAAATTTTGTTTTGGTCTCTAAATTGTAAATAACATTTTCACACTCTATATTTGTCGCCGCCATCCAAGATATACCAATGAAAATGACACCATCGCATCATTAAAAAATTGAGTATACCTATCGTCGTCACGATGATGTTGTGTTCCAAAAAAGAGTCCTCTAATATTCTGGCCCACCGAAAATTCCCAAACTCTAGCCGAGTTGAGTCAAAACGAGGTTAGTCCGCCCACCCGGTGCTGACTCAGCACATAGTCAGACCGAGTTGCCCCGACTCAGTCCGAGTTGCACCGATTTGCGCTGAGACACACCCAGTACTGGCATCGGAAGCTAGATCTGGTCGGAACGTCGTCGCTCGCCTGGAGCCCAACCTCGCCATGGCCATGTGGAGCATCGTCGTCATGGCCACCTGGAACGTCATCGCTCGACGAAAGCCACGACCATCTCGGAAGCCACGACCACGTCGGAAGCCATGACCATCTGGAGAACAGACCTTGCCGGCGTACCCCAATGTGGTAAGCCGGTGAACTTAGCTATTTCGTTAGTAGTCTAGATCTCCAAGGGGAAAGAAGGGTATGGGTGTAGGGGGGTTGGGAAGGGTGAGATTGTGGTGTGGGGCCGCAGAGAAAGGTGGTGCGGTGGCGGCCCCCTGCAGCAACTAGGGTTTTGTTTTTTGGGGGAAGAGAGAAGACAGAGGTCTGTAGAGAGAGAAAGGCAGGCAAACAAGTAAACTATGACGTACTATTGGGCAACCCAGACATCAATATTCACACCTTGAGATTGTTCAGCTACACTAAAAAAAGACATTAACTAAAAGAATAAATATCATAAACATAAGAACAAAGTACATAACTTAATTTCCTACCAGCCTTATCATGAATCACACTCTCATCCACTCGAGCTACAATAAAAAACTAAAATAATAAATAATATACATACTAGAACTAAAGGATTATACACAAGAAGAAAAAAAAAATTAAAATTCTCCCAGTATCATTTCCTAGATTCATAATTGGGGGATCATTAACACCTTCAAATTCTAGTGCCACATTTAAAAAAAAACAAGAAAACATATACATTCAATATCAAAATTAAATGAACTTACAGTAAAAGAAAATACAAAATAAATATTGCAGTCATAAAAGCAAACTTTTAAACCTATATTAGAAGATCCAATAACTTTCGCCATATTATCTATAGAAGATTTATTGCCGCTTTTCCACAACCTTTTGACTATCTCCGCTATAAGAAATATTTTTTTTTTCAAAATTAAATTAACTAAAAGCATGTATTAAGAGAAGAATTGAAAATGTAAAATCATAATGTAAAATTACAAGTACTAGTATTCTTATTTTGAATATTTCCTTCCTTTATAAAAATACGTCTCAAGTCATGAACAATATAACAACAACAACAATTAGGAAAGTATGAAAATTATAAATTAAAAAATTTACTAAATCAACATATACATACCACCCTATGTAAAATGTTTATATTGTAATTGACTGAATTTTCTTAGTCTAGTAAATTCATCTAAATTCAAAAGAAATACATAAACAAAGGAACGAAGTACTAAAAACACAGAGGTAAACACATCAACATACCTAACAATGTATTATGTATATAAAAATCTCAATTCATGAAAAAGAAGGATTAAAGCAGCAAATATTTAATCTACAAAGCAACATATCAAATCATAAATTACAAATGAATGCACAACAGACAGTCAAGAAAGATGCATGTACAACATAATAAAGATTCACATTCCAATTGTAATAAAACCACATAAATAACTAAACTGAGCATATAAAAAGACTAACAAATCCATTTTTACTAGTATTTTTTACTGCCGCAGTTGAAGCTACCATACACTATGGTTTGCTTTCCAATCTTATTGATTCAGATTCCACTCTCGCGGCTTCTTATCATGAAAAATGGAGAAATAAAGAGATCAGACATTGGTAAAAGACATTGTAACTGAACTCAAAGATAAACACAAAATCACTAAAAAGAAATCGCAAAAACAGACTATGTAACTCAATTCAAACATAAACAAAACATAGTAAACAACACTCATCAAGAGCAAAAGCTCTGTTTGGCAGAGCTATGATTATAAGCAAAGCTGGGTTGTTTTGAAAGCAGGGTAGATCAGTTTTCACTTTTCCCGAAAAAAATGACTTCTGCTTTCAAAACAAACTATTTTTTAGCACTTTACCAAATACTAAAAAAAATGCTTTGGTTATACGCAAAACATCTCATAGGCTCTATCAAACAAAGCTAAAATCATTAAGCACAAAAAGCAACGATAACCTAATCAAACCCTAATTAAACTCTAGATTAAACAAAAACCTAATTTATAACCACACAAAATAGAGATATTGAAAAAACACATTAAACGTTCATAGATTCTACAGTAAGACCTAAACAAACCAGAAAAACACAGCATGAAGCATAAAGCCTTAAATAAATGCATAAAACAAGAAAAACTCACAAATCACTTTCCAAAACATTCGGAGGATCCACGGATGGTTTTGTTCAAACTTCATTCTCGGTGTATTGAATAGTATCAAAACAAACGCTGCCAATCTCCTTCGGACCTTTACCTTGGGTCATATTTTCGAATGAATTTGCAAAACACCAAAACAAATTACGAAAAAATGTTGCAAAAACACCGAAGGAAACACTGCGTAGACGGCACAACAACCTCATGGTCGGAGAAGAGCCGGAGTAGTCGAAATTCACCAAAACAGGTGAGAAAAACTAACTACAAATTGGAGATCTTACCTTCAAAGCACCAGATCGATGGAATTTAACTCAATTCCACAGTGAAATCACTGATTGAAGGACAAAAATGTTTTGAATCAACGTTAGAATTGAGAGATAAGTTTTGGGGGTTGAAGGAGAAGGGTTATGGAGAGACAAAGAGAAATGAAATCTGGAAAATATATATTAAAACATAATATACTATTATATAATAATTGAAAATTGGTCCTTATAACTAATTTAATATCTAATAGAACCCTGGTCTCACCATAGACTTGTGTGAGACTGTGTCACACCAGTCTTTGTATTATCCCAATATGTGAGGACACCTAGAAAAAGAACAAGCAACACAGTCTCATAATTCATTGATCCAATAAGGATAAGTACAAGCTAAAAACACAACATCTAGTAGAATTATAAATAGCACGAAAGGATCGCAACTAGCCACCTTGGACACTTAAATTATATTGCAAACTCTTTATGCATCTGCAGACAAGGTAACACATAAGAATGATGGAGGTCTTTAAATCACTGGAGGGAGGGAGGAAGAAAGAATTGATTCCATTGTTAAATATATACACACTCTAGTATGGAAGTTATTCGAGAAACAACCCACGTAAACAACGGACTGCATCATCCATATGGGAGAATTAGAATGTAAATGAAAGAGTACAACTAGACATCCACCACCAAGGATAGAGACTCTTTACAAAATGAACTAATTAGAACTCGATATTGTGTATTTTCATATGAGAAAAACATGAATGCGTAGCATCAGAGCTGCAAAACATGAATACATAGCATCAGAGCCACAAAACAAAGTCCTTGTAGCTGAGACTCCCTTGCACAATTGAAATCATAATTAAAATTGAGCAGAAGGAGCCCACAAGATGAGCATTCTTCACAATAATATTATAGAAAAAATACACTGTAGTTTTGTACAATTGTGCCCAAACAAAAGAATATATAATTGACGTGATTTAATGCCATCAGAAATTACCATCCAATTTTTTTGGTTATATGTACACAAACATACACATATATCCCCACGTGATGTCTTTATTGGATGTAGTATCAGAAGCACCGCTATATTTTCAATAAGTTACTAACTACACTGAGAATTGAGCAGCAGGAAGAATATGATAAATTTTATTTAAAGGGAAAAGTAAGAGGAAAGAATATTATTGTAGGGAATCAAGAGATGTATAATTGTGCACAATTACATAGGAAGATCTAACTAACATGCATGTCAAATGGAAATGACCTAACTGATGTTTTACAATACATACGCAGACACACTTACATTTATCAAAGATAAAAAACATCATAGTAAGTTTAAGCATTTGTAACTAAACCGATTCTAAAGGAATGTTCAAATAATTCTCAAGAAAAAAGAGAGAAAATAGCTTAAGGGTAAGCATGCCAAGAAGAACCTCCAGCCAATTTCTGCTAATAAATGGTCTCAGCAGCGATTGCATTTTCAAAAAAAACAATAATCCAGCAGTCAGTTCTATTGTCTACGGCATAATCATGCTTTGAACACCTAAGCTCAATAATCAATATAACAGAGGACATAAAACTCAATAACTTCGCTAGCGATAGTTAAAATGAGTTGATGGAAATTAATAGGCTTCTCCGGTGGAGGTTTGTGGTTATTCGAGGCTACGGTGAAGGATCAATCAACGCATGGAAGGAACTAAGGGCCAAGAATTTTTAGATCTCGGAAATTCACCACCCCTAACTCTTGAAGGCTTGGTGAAACTCGTAGATTTGATAAGGATGGTGGTCGTACTCCCAATTTCAGTAAAAAAAATCACACCTGTAAATGATTTTGCAGATAGGTTTACTTCGCCATGGCTGAACTCTCAAGTTCTATATGAAAAAAGAGGAAGATGATGGAAAATGTTTCAAGAATATTCTTTTCCCTTATAACTTTTCTTAGAAGAGCGACAACGTTTTCCTCCTCCATTTTTTTGGAAAATAATATTGTATCATTAATAATCGGAAAAGTTTACAAATAATGTTAATGTATTCCATGATGACCTATCACTTATACAAGTCTTTTGATATTGCGGCAATTGGTATGCAATTAAATTTTCATGTATAGGAATCCATCTAACTACTGGATTACCAAGATTTGGTATCAACGATTTTGTATCATTTATAAGCATACCGAAATCTGATATATCCTCATTTTGGGATTTGAGAGCATGTATTACTAGTTGCGAATCACCCTTAATGATCTGATCTGTACCTAAAAGCATGTATTAACTAATGCATTTGACACATTAGTTACTATGTTTTGGTTGGTTGATTGCTATTTTTAGTTACAATTACATTACAAATGGTTTAATTGACCGTTGTTGATTTTATTATCTAAATCTCAAGTTTTGTAGACTTAATTGGACTAATGGATACTATGTCCTCACAAGCTCTTAGATATTATTTTGTAAGCTTATTGGGAGGTTGCTCGTGAGCATTTCAGTGTAGTTCGTAGAGGCCACCCACAAGGGTGGTAGTAGATTGTAGAAGGTCATTCGTAAGGATGGTAGAAGACTAGAGGGCACGAGTCAAAACGTGGTAAAAGATAGAAGGGTCGAAAATGAACACAAAGAAGAGGGTGAATTGTAATCAGAGAATTGTACAAAATTTTGGGAACAATCAGAGAAAAATCAGCATCCAATAGTGGTTCTGTTGGATTAGTCTTCTCAAGCACTATAAAATTGACTACAAGAAATCTCAAATAAGATTAGCGGTTCATCTGTAGCGGTGCAAAACAGGTTGAAAGAAAAATTAAGTTTGGAAGAGTCAAACTCGGCATGACCTGCGGCAGAGGACCTCGGCATGACCCATTCAGCACGAAGGTGCAAGAGGGGCTCAGTACGACCCATTCCGCATAACCATGCAAGAGGGGCTTACCACGAGGCACTGTAGTAGCATCGACCGTAATCTTTTGCACGACTTGTATGCCAAAATATTGAAGATCTAGACCTCCAACCTACGTCCCACAACATTTTGCAGGCCCACAATATCAGTTTACCTGGAAATCAAATCCCAGCAAGCAGCCTTCAAGGATATACACATCCCGTGCCTTTCAGAAGAGGAAATCACGCATCTGGCCAGTAGCCCGCGAGGATCCACATGGCCCATGCCGATTTAAATGCTCACGAAGGTGATCCTAGAGGGCGGCCCATGCCAAGCTAAGCCAACATGGCCATGCCAGACACTATGGGTCATGCCAGACCAAGCCAGCACGACCCTGCTAGATAGCACGGGTCATGTCAGACCAAGCCAGCACGGTCGTGCCACATAGCACAGGAGTTGCCAGATCCGATCAACACAGGTCGTGTGTTATAGCACATGCAATGCCAATTTTGGCTACTAGGGTTTTACTAGTGGGAGCCTTCGGGTTTCTTCCAAACTTGGGCTTGTAGAGACCAATTTAATAAATAGGGATAATGTAGATTTTATTTTCTTGTTAGGTAGGAAGGAAGAGGAGAGTTCTTTCTCTAGAGTTCTTCTTCTCTTTTCTTTTCTTTTGTTTCTATTATTTTCCTAGATCCATAGCATTTTAATCAATATTTTCCATGGATCTATTTATATTAGAGTAGTTTATTAGCTTGGAATTCATCTTTTTATTCGTGACTCGATATTTGTTTGGAAGATTCTATTGATCTACCTTGCCTAATAATGATTATGAATAATATGTTGGCTTGTTCTTTACATTCTTATCAACTGCATGATTGTTACACTAAGATTGGCATACACTGTAGTCTACATTCATGTTATAGCACTTATTGATATCCCCCGGGAAGAGGAACCTATATTTAATGGGGGTAGTGTTGTCCAGGACCGTATGTGTGTGTTTCTGTGGGTCACCGAGTTACCCTTACGATGACCGTACACTAGTCTTAGTTGGAAAATATGCCAGAAGGGTCACAAATAGAGATAACATTAGTAGAAAACTTGGGTTAGCGTAATTTTCAACCTTAGAGTCAATGATAAGGTGCATATCCCTTTGCCTCTGTAGGCCTAGGGATAAGCATTTGTAGTGGAGTTCCCGGGACGTAATAGCAACAGGAAGAATTAGACCTGCACAATGGCTGGCCCGTTGTGCACTTCCCTAGTTACGGAGGTGGTGCCGATGAAAGAAAACATGCACACCCTTATGTGACTGATAGGGGGTAGTGTTGACCATCGACCAAAGTACGTGGCACAAGCATTAGGA
>JAULKM010088675.1:0-11324 GCA_032355605.1 Rubia tinctorum
GGACATGTTTCATGTTTTCTGTTGTATTCCGAGGAAGGGCTGTGAGATTATTGAGGAAACCAATGAAGAAGATTATGTTGGATTAAGGGTGGTTAAGTCTACTGATCAAATGCAAATGTTCAAGTTTGATTCTATTGGTGCTAGAAGGATTGATAAACTCAGGGATGTAAAACCCCCTGTAATTGTGTTGTTAGATAGTGAATCTGAAGACACTGAGTATGTTCCAACATACCAGTTAGAAAATGAAGCTGAGGACATGGAGATTGATGAAGAATGTTTGGGCGGTGATGAAGCAAAGGAGAATGATTCTCAAATGCATGATGAGATCCCTGAAGGTTTGGAGACAGGGGGGAGAATCCGACTTTAGAAGGTGCAGATAAAGAACCGGAGCATGTTCCAACGCATACTGAGTATGTTGGAACACAGTTTTCTGAACAGGAGGAAGCAATATGGGTTGCTGACCTAGGCTATTCTAGTGACGAGGCCCTGGATGAATTTGTTCAAACTATGAAGGCTAAAAGGAAGTTCAACGAAGCCGAGAGCTCCCTATCAGCCAAGAAAGCAAAAATGGCAGAACCATCGACCAAGAAGAAAACAGAGGTTTTACCACCTCCACCGGTCAGTGCTGCATTTTTTGAGCTATTCTACTTTGAAAATTGTGGAAATATTTTTGAGGTCCTATCTCAGAAAAATATTTTAGCCGAGAGATCAGTAGATCTAGTTTCCTACAAACCTAGTGGCTTTACTGGGTTTCTGGAGTTAATTGGGGTGAAAAGGGTAGCTACTGTCTTTGAAGAGTATAATAAGCAGGTGGTATGTGAGGTTTATACCAATATTTTGACTGAAATTCTAGAGGTAAACTCTCTCTGGTTTAACCGAGTTTATGTGAGAGGGATGATCGTAGATTTTTCTGTTGAAAAGATTAATAAGTTGCTTGGTTTGAAGACTTTTGAATTTGAAGGAGTATTTGACGAAGATATGGGTGTGTCTGATGATGAGATCTTGAAGGAGATTTATGGAGGAGTAAAAACATCTTGGGCGGCTACGGGATATGCTCAAGCCTCATGTCTTACTTCCAGATTCTTTGGGTTATATCAGATAGCAGTAAATTGCTAGATTCCATCATCAAATACCACTGCTCTTACCCGCGAGATGGCTAGGTTGTTATTCTGTGTTGGAACACAGAGACCGGTGAACCTTGGTCTCTTAATTCATTAGGCCATTGTCAAATTTGTTGTAACTCCTAAGGCAAAGCAATCGTTAGTTTATCCATGCATAATCACAGCAATTGCCAAGAGTGAAGGAGTCAAAATCAAGTCTAGTGATGAGATCGTAAAACCAGAGCCTTTGAAGCCGAATAAAAAAACCTTTGGTCTTAGACAGGTACATGATCTACTCTGGAAGTCAACCTCTGCAAGTTCTAGCTCACGTCAAGGAGACAAGAAGTCAAGACTGGATGCTCTGAATGCACGTCTGGGTGCTATTGCAATACAGATAACAACCTTGGAAGCAGATAAAGCCAGGCTAGAAGCTGAGAAGACTCAGTTGGATGGTTAGAAATCAGCTCCAGCATAGAGGTGTCTCTGACTTTGTTCCAACACAGTCAGCATGTTATTCAGGGGGGAGCGTACTTTTTAGCTTGCTGATTTAATTTTAACTTCTTTGGCATGTTTTGTTTTGGCCCCAAAGGGGGAGAGACTGATGGTTTTGGATATTATTTCGGTATTCTGCATATTTGGATCTCTGGGTTGTAAACTAATTCTGAATGGTTTTCTGGATTTCTGGTATTCTCTATTATTTCAAAATTAGTTACTGAGTATGTTCCAACATAGTAGGAGTGATGACCGAATGATGACTATGTTGATGGAAATATTCCTTCTTAGTTTTATACTCCAAAATGGTTGGGTCCACAAAATGCCAAAGGGGGAGATTGTAATGTCACGTGTGAAGAATTAATTTGGAAAGATTGTAAAGACACGTGTGACTCTTGGATTGTTTGATTGACAATTTGTGAACTTAAGGTAAAGAAGAAAAACTTATCATGTTGAAACATATGCAGAAGTACAGTCTGCGAAACAAATATTACGAAGGATTTGTGTTTATGGAAATAGGAGATTAATGTGATATTTGGTTCATCGAATTAGAAGTATAATGGAATTATGGTAAATCCCTATAATTATGGAATTGGAGTTGGAAGAATATTATGGGATATTGGTGATAAGGAAAAATCCATTATTTATGGGATTTGGATATGGTTCAGAAGCAAATAAGAAATAGGAATATTATGGAGACAATCATGGAGTATTATAATCTGCAATGGACTATATATAGGGACATTTATACGGCTGCAAAAACACGGAATTACATAGAGTAAAATCTGCATCCACGTTTTCTATCCTTCGATAAGTATTTTACCGAGAGCCAAAACTGACCGTGTTCCAACATATCCGACATGTGTGCTAAAAGTTTAGAACGTATGCCTTAATTCCTCGGGAGGAGGAGATCCAGCATCGACGAGTTTCGAGATCAAATGGAGTCTGATCAAGGCGGATCGGTAGTAAGGGGAGCTTGCAAAATCTACAAATTGTAATTAGAAGATAAGTATAGTTGTATGGTGTACTTTGTACTGTATCTCTGATTAGTGGATTTATTCTGAACTGGGTCAGGCCCCGCAGACATAGGTGGATTTCACCGAACTGCGAAACCAAGTTGTGTGTCTTGTGTTTATTTATTTTACATATTTGGTTAGGTTAAAACTACGTTGGAACATAGGTTAACTAGATACCGCCTAAAATGGTAAAACCATTTTTTCATCTATCGACCTATATATTAAAAAAAACTCTTTATTTTGTTCTATATATTTTATCAAGGAAAAAAATATCAACCAACTTACATGAAATGTATAATGGAAATGAAAATTTTATAGGAATTTTATTATGTTAGAATAGAAAGGAAAATATAAAATTTACAATACAATTGCAAAAATAATGTAAGTTCTGGAATCATTTTACGAAAATAAATGAAAGAATTCAGTAAAATAGTGAAGATGAAATTACAAAAAAAATACTTGTATTGAGTTGAATTATTGTCTTGATTTAACGAAATAAACGGAATCAATTACCAAGTTTATAAAATTATAGAATTTCTGATGTTTGAAATTATTAGAAATATATTTCCATGATCCAACCTGCCCATATTAATAATTCGACAAATCAATGTTCAATTTTATCCCATATACAAATATATAAATCTTGTCACTCTATAATTGTGAACAAGTTCTTAGTTTTTATTGATACAGTGTATATATATATATATAGAGAGAGAAGTTGACTACCGATATTATTTTGATAGGAATGATTGAATACGAAGAAAAAAAAACAAAAAATCACTGGCCGGCGCAAATCTAAATTTTTAGGCTATGAAACTGAGAAACTGTTTCTTCTTATCGATTGAGTCACTCAGTCGGCGATTAAACAGCCACTTGCGGCCCCTTTCACCAACGGTTGAATTGAAAGAGTAATGATTTTAATTGGTTTTTTGTATATATTTTTATTATGAAGAGTGTGTCTCATAACAGGTGGTCTGACCATAAGTTTATGAACAGAACAATCCACTAATTTTTTACCTTATAAACTACATTTGTTAAATTACATACTACATTAAAAATTTTAAAAACAATTTTTTACTTTATGTATTTTTATATTTTCCCATTTCAATGTACATTTTTAACTTTCAAAATACAACATTTAAATTTTATTAAAAAATTACAATATTTAAATTAAAAATTACAGTGCACTATTCATAAGATTAAGAAAATACCACATTTTCTAAAACTCTCTTTATTAATTCACTTGAACTCAATAAATCTGAACTAATCATTTTTATTATAGAGAAGTGAATAATTTGGTCAAACTTCATAGAACTGTCTCAAAGTTAAAGTTGTATTTTAGTATATTTGGACGCATTAAATAATTTGAGAGCAACAGTGTAATTCAATAGTGAAGCATAAAATGACAAGTTACTTTCAACGTTTTTTAAAATTTTTATGAAATACCAATTGTTGGGGTTTGGCGAACCCTACATGTTTATTAATTTAAAATAAAAAAGATATAAAAAGAAGAGACGTAATACCTTATTTTTGAAGAAATAAAGGTCGTAGGTTCCAAAGACATAATGCCGATTATACTACAGAACCTCAGATCCCAAAGATTTAAAATCACTAGGATACAAACTGTTATATTACATCGTGGAAAGATTAAGGAAGTACAGTATATATTAAAACTTAACATAAGGATACGATTCTGCATCCAATAAGATTTTTCCTTGAACCTCCTTGGGTAAACCTGCAAAATCAAACGTGTTATATATCTGAATGGAGCTTGCCAGTTTGGCTAAAAAATCATCTACACTATTGGCTTCCCAGTAAATGTGCTTCAAGGTGAAGTTGAAATCCAAAAGCAAAGTTTTGACGCTTCTGATGTCCTCCGTGCAGCTCCAAGGTTTATCGGATTTTCCTTTCAGTATGGGAATACTTCAATCTCTAGTTGCCTTATATGGTGTTGAGAGGCTAGTTGGACGCCAAGCTTTAACGTGGAAGTTTCAGCTTGAAAAATGGAGCGGCTTGGTATATTTTTTTTCTTGTGCTGCAGTTACAACCCCTTTGGAATCTCTGATTATAGCTCCAATACCTGCAAAACTGATTTGTAATGCAGAGCCATGTTTATTTAACTTATATTTCCCTAGAAGGATCCATTTTACAACTCTTTTGTCCTTTCTTTCTCGATGATCTTTGCTGATCATTAGTTTAGGTACGACAAAGGTCAAATCCCAGAATCATTTTATCCTCTTACCCAACAGAATATCATTAAAAAGTAAGAGAGTTTTCCAAAGGACAAGATCTGTATTTGGTCTTTGATTGTCAAAGAGGATTTTATTTCTATCACACCAAATGTTCCAGTTTATGAGGGAGGGGATTATTTTTATGATGTCATTTGCCTCTTTGTTTGGGATATTCAGGTGCCTTTAGAAATAAAATCTATCCCATTAAAAGAAGAAAGAATGTGATTGTATCATGAAAATCTTATCTACAGCTTTCCATATTTTATCTATTTTTGGACAATTACTGAAGTTGTTGCAGATTATCATATTCGTTTTTGCACTATAGACATTTAAAAGACATTTGAAAAGAACAGTCTTCTAAAATGTCAGGAAGTGCAAGTAAACGATTGAACATTCTCCAGTTTGAGAAACTGATCTTTTTAGCTGGATAAGAGAACCATAGGAAAGAGTTAACCTTCTGTTTCTTAAGCCTTATAAGTTCATAAGCTGATTTCAGAGTGAAAAGACCATTTATTGTTGGTTTCCCTACCATATTTTCTGCATAATCAGGCCAAATGTTATAGTGTTGTTCCAGCTTTAGAGTTATGTTAATTGGTAGTGAGTCTTTTAGGTTCTGATTATAATAGACTTTTTTATTAAGGTATTGTGCCACAATTAAATCTGGGAAAATATGGTGCTATCTGAGTTCCATTTTACTTTTAACGTACCTTTTGTGGATAAGTTTCATTTTCTAAAATAGTTCCCAATTAAGAATTCACATTACATTTGGTTTATTGTTATTTTCTATTTAATATGAATAAATAACTTGGTATAAGGATAAACTTGCATTTTAATCTGATTTAGCTTTTATTTATCTGGAAAGTGTTGTTCCCTATTTTACTCTAAATTTATAATAATCTAAATCAAATAATGCATTTTGACTTGAATTAGGCATAGGAATCATCATTTGAACAGTATTTATGAATTTTTTTTCTTAGGAACCATTCTCTATCCTAAGTTTCAAATTTGAAACTTTTATTTTGGTATAAAAATTGATGATAGACAACAATGAAAATTCGTTAGAAGGTGGTTGGTGAATAAGCACCGTCTAACGTAGTATTATCAACATTGGTTAGGTTTGAACCGTTGTTGAAAGTGTTGTACGACGTCTTCGTTATTTAATTTAGTGCACTTTTGAATGCAATTTTGACTTTGAAAAAATGTGTCTGGAGTGCACTAAAGTAGACAACGGCAGTTGAACCGTCTTCTAAAAAATCCTACAAAAATTTGCCCTAAAAACTACTATGTTAAATGAGTTTTGAGGGCATTTATGGAAAAGGAGCTGGTATCTGAAGCACACTTTAGATGGCATTTCTGACTTTAGAATATGTGTGTGGAGTGCACCAAAAAAGAAACTATAAATATATATTCCACCATTATTATTCCCGTTCTTCCCACATGCGGCCATTTTTTCTTCTAAATTTTTTTTTGTTTCTTTCTTCCTTATTCTCCTTTCGTTCCTTCCCCAAGTCTTAACACTTCCTTCTTTTTCCTTTTGAATTTATCTCTGCGACGACAACTTCATATTTGAAGAATGTGTTGTGATAAACTTCATATTATCATGATAGAGTCTCTTTTCCGTTTTGAATTTGTATGTTATTGTTCAAGGTGGATTGATGAATCTTGTTTGAATGTTCATTATTATTGGTTTAATTGTAGGTGAGTTTGAAATGAGTGCAAGAGATGAGGATAATGGTGGTTGTGTTGTGCTAAAGAGGAATGTTGACATGTGTTAATATGAAGATGGGGACGGTACGATCTAAATTTTATGGTTAAAAAAAACCAGAAAGCCCGATTATTTTTATTAAATTCTGAGGCCACTTCATACAGATCTACTTATAAGACGGTTCTTCAACCATCATGCAACAACCTCCGGATTGCACGATGTTTCTAGGGACGGCGGTTAAAAACCGCTGAGTAACTCTAGAATTAACTGTCATTAAACACCAATCATACACTAGTGGCAAGTCATATTCCTTTTCATACTTTAAGAACTCTATATAAATTCTCATACTCCCTCCGCCCCCACATGAATGTCTTAGTTGACTAATTTCATATCCCTTTACTAATGTCTTACTTCCATTTTTAGCAAAAAAAATTGAATGTAGAAAATAAAGATGAAATAATCAATTTTCCACAGTTACTTTTTATGCTATTTCAATGACTTAAAAAATATTTCTTTTTTTAGTGGTAAGACATTTATAGAGGAGGGGAACACATTGATCTAAGTGAACATGCCTCGGAAGTTAATAAAGGTCGATAGGATCTATTTTTTCTTCAATTTTATTTTCTCCATCTTCTCATCAAGGAGATAGGGGAAGCATTAATTTTTAATTGATATTATTTGAGCATTCACTACAAGAAATAGGACCTTTTACCTCGGTTCTACAAGACTTTTTTCCACAGTTTTTACTCAAAAAAACTGAGGTAAATACTAGCGTAGTAAAAGATACACTTTTTTTTTTATCTCGGTTAAGAACCAAGGTAACGAGTACTTTTTACCTCAGTTTTGGGCCGACGTCGGTAATAGCAAGAAGACAGATGATGGGAGACCACTGTTGTGACTTCGTTCAGGCTGACATCGGTCTGAATGAGAGTAAAGTCACAGACACTTGTAACCAACATTGCGGTTTGTGGGGCAGTCAGATCGTGTGCATGCTGACGTGAAAATATGACCAATACAATGTTGTTTTGAAAGTCCGATGTCGATGTCACACACAATGTATCGACGCCGGTTTGTGCGATATCGGTAAGGTGTCGTTGATATATCGGTGTGTGCGATGCCGCTTGTTCATCAGGGAGACATCGATTCTCGTAAAATATTATAATATTTTATATTTGATGACACAAACAATCGTTCATCGTTATCCCTTACATGTTATTTACTATTTGATCACTCATGAAGTGGTTAAAAATCATACAACAATCAATTGTTGTTCAATTGATGCGGAGTGGAGTCACATGATAAAACCCACACAAATATCACATATATTACAAAAATATGTTAGAAACTATTAAAATACATAAGGTTGATATGAAATTGAAATATTATTGGTATTGAACCTCAAATGCCTACATTGTACGATATTAAAACTTTCAGGGCGACTAATGAAATGACAAGTCCATCCATCTACATGATGAAAGTCCATCGATAACTCTCTTTGTTCGTTTACAACCAATCAACAGGGAACAAAATTTATGTTAGAAATAGGCAGTCCCCATAATATTGACATATGAAGACGACATTAATCTCAAATTGAAAAACTTAACTCAAATGATTTAGTGTGATGTCGTATACATTGGACATTGATGTCGCACCATTTGACGTATAGATCGACGTCAGACATTCATAGTATTTCAAGAATTTCCTAGGCATGTGCGACGTTGGTCGATATTCCGTAACGTATCTCAAGGACCGATTGACTGAGACCGATGTCGTACATTCAAAGTGCTTTCTTACAAATATGTAATTTTTATCTACAATCAGCCCTAATCTAAGCTTTTTTTCTTACTACTTTCAAACATGGTGTTATTTTTTACAACACAAACCCTATACACTATATAACATGTAACATAATCATCATACTTCATAAATATATTCAATTTTTGTACCATGAAAAAAATAACATATACAAAATCACTAATAAAATTGCAAAATGAACATGGAATGGATGTAAAACTACCTCAATTGATTTGTATCTGGAGATGGTCCATCTTCTAATACTTGTTGATGTTTGAAAGGAGCAATTTGATTGAACACTTGAGAGCATCCACAATGCTAGTGAACTCAAGGAACACTTCTTAAGTAGCATTGGTGAAAATCAGGCTAGTGAGTTTATTCGTTTTGGTGAAAATCAGGCTAGTGACTTTTATTCGTTTTGGTGAAAATCAAGCTAGTTTGTTATGCTATGGGCTAAAATTGCTAGGTTCACGTTTAGGTAAGCCGACGTTGGTCACAGTTTGGTCAGTTGTTTGTAAGGAAGATTAACGTGTGACGTCGCACCGGTCAAGGCGGAATTCACAAGGGTTCAAAACGACATTATTCCAAAATATCTATATATATGGAGCCCACCTCAGAATTAGTTCAAATATTTACTTTCAACTTTCCCTCGAATTTTGACAGTCCACCACCCCCTGATCTCTTCTCTTGTCAAAGGTAATATTTTTCAACTCTTCCAACTCCTTCATTTTTATAATTTTTCCTTGAAATTGTTATATCTATGGTGTGTGAATGTGTTGCTTGGTATGTTTTTGGCTTTCTAGTTCTTATGGATTAGTTATAGTGTGAAGTTTCCCTATATATATCAACCTAGGTACTATATTTTGGTATATTTTTGGACGTTTTATGTAATTTTTTGTTTTTCAAGCATGTTTTTTCTGGTTTTATGCGATTTTGGCCTTACCTACTAGGGTTAAATGCGACGTCAGTGGCCTATAAGTTGACCTTCGGTTCATGTGATTCTTGTGCGACGTCGTACATTCATAATTTTTGTGATATTTTATTTTGAATGAGACATCGTACCTTTGTCGATTTAACCAACCGTTACTAACGTCGCCTACAAGCGTTCAAACTTTCTTTAAAATTGTAAATGTGAACTCCTTCATCTGTCAGTCACATGTTTGGTATGGTCTACTGATAAGTTACGTCGTAGGTACATGTCGACCATGCTACTATTTTGGACCGACATGTACGTGCGACGCATGACCGACATCACATTCTTCAAGTTTTAAGGCTGACGAAGAATCCTCCAGTCGACCCCTTTTCTTGATTAACGGCTAATTTTACCTATATATATTTACTTATATATATTCACAATTGATGACAATTAATAATTTATTGGTTGTGTAAAATTCTCCGCACAACAGAGCACCCAAGAGCCTGTTGTACTCGAACTTGAACACCATACAATGGCTACAGATAGCCCCTGATTCAACTACACTTTGGAGCAGCAAAATTTTGGGACAAACCCCACTTTGGTAACGCCTAGCTAGCTAATTAAATGCATGTAATTATTTAATTTAAAATTAATATTATTTGTTGTTAATTGCATATATATATTTATAATAAATGTTTTTTATTTGTGATTCAGTACATCCCGAGAGACATTGTACCACTCCTACCAAATGATAAGACCTAGGTTGTGTTGAGTTGCTGAGGGAGAGAGTGGTGCATGAACTATTGGGGGGTGGGGGGAGGGGTTAAGAAGATCAAGGTCTTGTACCCAAAGGGTTTTTTTGAGTTCTTTGTCGGCAACCGCCTACGCATTGGTGGATTAGATTTTTGTGTTCGCGATGATCACTCGATTTAGCTGTTCGCGTCGATGTTTTGTTCTCGATCTGGTTGTAGATTTCATATTTTTACAATTTTGTTTGTGTTTTTGTATTAAGGTTTCCATTAATTTAGATGTGTAAGATCTCTGTTTTATTAAGGTGTTTACAGCTTTGATAACAAAGATCCTGGACCAATTGATGTTGTGGTTCTTTAAAATTCTTGTTTTGCAAAGTGATTGATGCTCGATATGCTTCTCTCTGCCAAGTGATCATGATTTTCACGTGAAACGAATTAATCTCCTGATGGAAATATTACAGCGTTTATTGAATCTCTAACAATAGATTATCAATATAGTTGACATGTAATTTAAATATCCATAAAATAAAATTTATTTATTGTTAGAGGTTAGTTGTTAGTTGAATTGGATGTCAATTTTACTTAAGAATGACTATTTTAAAGAAAAATATGTTTTGATTAGAATGTGATCGTTCAAGATGTACCTAAGAATAATTATACAAGTAGACAAAACAACATTATTATTATAATGTAATAACAGATGGATTTTCGAGCTTTAGAGGAAATTTATTTATTTTTAAATTGAAAGTATGTATAATATAAATATATTTAACGTATATTAGTTTAATATATTATATAAAATTTTAAATTGAACAAAAATCAAATAAAATTAAGTTGATCTTATATTTCACACAAGGGCATGGTTCACAAAAAGAGAAAATAAAATAGTTAGAATCTGTTTCCTACAAGACCATTATATGATAGGATCAGATGCTAATTAGAAATTATAAAATCATGAAATAAGAATTAGTTAAATTTGGGGTTAAAATATTATCATTATTTGCTCGGGATCAAGTTTAAAAGAAGCATTGAAATTCAAGTGTTGAATTGCAAATACGTTTAAAAAAACATTGCTATCCTCCCCTCCTTTTGTCACCAATGAGGATCTATACCTTCTCCAGTGGCCTTCCCAGAAATTTTTACAGCGAATAGAGAATGCAGAGTCGGCTCTCATGTTGAAAATGAATGGTGGACCGTCCAAGTTGATGGAAAGAAACTACCCGATTCTCTCTCTAGAATAATTCCCTCTGACTTCTCTCTACTTCTCACCTTTCCTTTCCACTGATAACGGTCTCCTGCAACGGTCTTCCGCTAAAAT
>JAULKM010088684.1:0-11324 GCA_032355605.1 Rubia tinctorum
ATTCCCCGTGAGGCATAGCATGCCCGGAGAGTCCTGAGCAAGAAAACAAAAGAAAACATATGAGTAGCATCATGTAGGCGTTGATTGTTAATTAGCTCAAGTCAAATTCGTTATTAGTGTTCATATATAAAGTCAAGTAAGCGTTGAGCATTGATAAATTGAAGTCAGCTTAGATATATAAAGAAAGTCAAGTATGGTCTGTTTGTTGATTAGTTAAAGTTACATATTTTCATTCGTATTTATATATTATATACTAATTCAAGTAAGGGTTGATTTTAGATTAGTTAAATTCTTCTAAGTTATTAGTGTTTTTATATAAAAAAAGTCATGTGAGTGTTCAAAAGGTAAGAATAAACACTATTTTCACTTTTAATAGTGTTCATTCTTACCTTTTGAACACTATGTTCACGATCAACATGACTGTTTACATGACCGGTGATTAGTGTTCACTCTTACCTTTTGAACACTATTTTCGATCAAAAATTTAACTAATAACAAAGTATGGGCTAATCGTTGATTAGTTAAAGTCACCTTAGCTATTAGTGTTTATATATAGAAATTCAAGTGAGAGTTGGTTGTTGATTAGTTAAAGTGTGCTATTTTCATTCGTATTTATATGTACTATGTTAAGTAAGGGTTGACCGTTTATTAATTAAAGTCAAGCCTTCTAATTCATATTTATGTATATACTAAGTCTGGTATAAGTTGATCGTTGAGCAGTTAAATTAACTTCTAAATTCATATTTATATATACTGTTTCAATTAATGGTCGAACGTTGATTAGTTAAAGTCTAACCTCTTTTTTCAGATTTTTATATACTATGTCAAGTAAGAGTTGACGTTTGATTTGTAAAATTCAAACATTTTTATTCGCTTTCATATATGATAAGTTAATTAAGGGTTGAACATTCATTAGTTAAAGTTAAACTTTTCAATTCGTATATATATATATTTCTAAGTCAAGTAAGGGTTGACCGGTAATTAGTTAAAATCTACTTAGTTATTAGTGTGTGTGTGTGTGGGTATATATATATATAAATTCAAGCAAGGTTTGACTATTGATTAGTTAGAGTCAATTTAGTTATTAATATTTATATATAGAAAGTAAAGTATTTGTTGACAGTTGGTTAGCTAAAATCAACTTATTTACTTTTTTTTATATATAGAAAGTCAAGTTAGTTTTGACCATTAAAACTCAACTAACTTTAAGTGTTCATATATTATAAGGTTGAGCATTGATTGGTTAAAATCATACATTTTTATTTGTAATTATATATTCTAATTCAAATAAGAGTTGACCGTGATTAGTTAAAATTAACGTAGTTATTAATGTTTATATATTCAAAGTCAAGTAACGGTTGATTGTTGATTAGTTAAATTCAAACATTTTTATTCTTATTTATACATACTAAGTTAAGTAAGGGGTCGACAATTAAAATCAACTTAGTTATTAGTGTTTACATGTAGGAAGTCAAATAAGAATTAACCGTTGATCAATTAAAGTAAAACATTTTTATTTATTTTTATATATACCAAGTAAGTTAAGGGTTGAACGTAATTAGTTAATGTCAAATATTTTTATTCGTATTTATGTGTGTATATATATATATTATATAAATAAAGGGTTTGTAGTTGACTCAACCAAAGAATTGAATAATTTTGAAAGTTAAGGAAAAAAATCAGCTTAAAGTGGGTGCACGTAGCTGCGTCCAGCCCATGAAATTTATTGCAATTTCTAAAAAAAACTTTTAGAATTATTTTGAAATTTTTGGTTAGAAGTTTAAATTATTTTAAAAGAATTCACAGGTTTTTGAAAACTGGTGCCGCAAGCTGGTGGAACTTCCTCTTTGCCACCTATTTTTATTAAACCAGTGTTAAATTAACACCTGTTTTTGAAATTAACATTGATTTTTTTAAAATCAGTGTAAATTAAACCCCTATTTTTGAAAAATTGGTGTTAAAATTAAATATACCGGTGCCCTTATATTTGGTGCACCAATTTTCAAAAACCGGTGCCAAAAAAAGGGGTTCTAGAGGGGGGCGTTTATGGTGGTGGTGTTGGGAAAACTGATTGGGCAACTCAAGTTTGCATTTGACTGCTTCGCTCAAATATTAAAATTCATTGGAAAAAAATCATTTTTCCAAATATATGGATTGTAATATTTTTCTAATTTATCTTACCCTGACTTTTAACTTTAGCGTTAATAGTATAATCAGTTTAGAGCTGTTGAATTCGTTAAAATCACGAATGCGTATGTTACTCATTTAAATCAAGGTAAGGCGGTCTTATGGGAGACTTTTTTTAAAAAAAGTTTACACATAACTCTCCGAAACTACATTGGGAAAAGTTTATGAACTTGAAATTTCTTTAAGATATACAAATGGATTATTCATTAGGTCATTTTAAACCATTAGTAGGTCAATAATTACGTTAAATTTAAATATGTGAAACAATTTTCTTTTAAATAGAGTAAAATTTAGTTTAATTTGAAAGACAACATTCAAGTGTTTCATGTCATCGTGAAAGTCCATGCATGCCCGTGTATATTTTTCTTTCTTAATCCTTGTCATTTCATTAATGACAATGTATATAAATTTAGTACTTCATAATTTCATTTAAAACCTTAGCTAGGATAAAGATTAAAGAGTGTTCCATAGACATGTTTTTAAATGATTCTTGGTCATCGATCGTGCATGAGCACAGAGTGCACGAAATGAGCACGTGAAATTTAATTAATACCATTTTACAAATAAATGAAGGGGTTTATTAAGAATATAGAAATCCTAATAACTTTTTATTTTCTTTTCATTGCCTGATTCCTTTTTTTCCTTTTGGTATAACATAATACATACAAAACTTTTATGGTATTCATTGCAGTTTAGTTTTGTGACTGCCATAATTCCAAATAGAAAATAATTATAATTCGATTCCCAAATGATAAAATTCATGTGATCAAGTACTCACACACACATTCACATGCAAAAAAAAAGAAGAAAGTCAAAGTGTGTGAAACATAATAAATCACCGCTGGAGTTTAGTAGGACAACAAGAAACTCAACTCAGTTGTTTTGTACCACCTAATCCAGACATTATAGT
Organism: Rubia tinctorum; assembly: GCA_032355605.1. Lineage (NCBI taxonomy): Eukaryota > Viridiplantae > Streptophyta > Magnoliopsida > Gentianales > Rubiaceae > Rubia > Rubia tinctorum. Next base: position 3,098 of record JAULKM010088684.1, read on the forward strand.
TGTTGCGATGGGCCTCAATCTTCTCAACTGAAGCACCGTTTGGGTGCTTCATTAGTGTTTAGTAAAATGTTTGGAATCCGTCAAAGAAATATACTAAAAGTGATTGTGCATGTGTGTGCATTTACTGTGCATTATTTTATTTTCAAAATACTTATTTAGTGCGTAATTAAATATTTGGTGTTTGGACAAATATATAATGTGTTTTGTAAATAAACCTTTAAATGATTTTAGGCAATAATTCATGTTCGACCGTGTACATATTATTTTTCATGTTAAAACTATAAATGAAGAAGTCTATTTTTAGGTTTTATTTATGAAATATGGAAAATCTAAAATATAAAATTATGGTAAGGCTATCCTAAGGGAGACATTCCTTTAAAAATATATACATAAAACATTCTCGCACTATATTGGGTAAAGTTAGTGATTTTTTTTAAAGACATAAGAATACAAAAAGGTTATCATAAACCATTAGTTGGTCAATAATGATATGAAAATGAATACGTGAAACCAAAATTTTTAAATCAAGTCAAATTGAGTTTAATTTGAAAGTAAGCATTATAGTGTTTCATGTCATCACGGAAGTCCGTGCATTCTCGTGCATGTAATTCCTTTTTAATCCTTTTCACTTCATAAATTACAGTGATATAAAATTAGTACTTCACATATTGCTTAAAAACATTAGCTAGGATAAAGATTGATGAATGTTTCACATACATGCGTTTAAATAATTCTTGGTCATCGACCGTGTATGAGCACAGACCGAGCATTAAATAAACATGTGACATCGAATTCATACCATTTTAAAAACAAATGAGGGGGTTTATTAAGAAATGGAAACACTAACGGGCATTTAATTTCACGGTTTTTTATGTAGCCCAATTATTTAGGTTTTAGGGTTTCATTACTTCTTTTTACTTTTTTTTAATACTTGGTCATAACCTCTTCATTTCCATTCCCACCCCTTTTCCTTTTCACTTTCCTTTCCCAATTTCACTTATGACACACATTCATCTCTTTTAACGCCGACATCATCGTACGCCTTAGCTCTGTGGCCACCTTGCACTTCTGCTCCTGTTGCAACCTGAATCGCCCCCTCCTAATCTGGCTCTAATCAATCAATCATGGGAGATTCACCAATTTAAAACTGATGGGAAGCTTATTATGGTGAAATATAGAGATTTATATTGTCGCTCCAGTTCCTACTACTATGCTACCATATTTTGTACATAGTAGCAAGTATCAGGGTCGTCCACAGAGATTTTAGGAATCTAATAATAAAATACACACAACTATGATTGGGTCGTCAATCTGATCACACGTGTTATGAACAATCAGTGTTGGTAAAACAAGAATTGGGGTGGGGGTTTTACTAACAACTACTAGCATGCAACTCAGCAGAGAATAAACAATATAACTAGCATTTGGAGAATATTTGCGTAACATGATTAAGTTGTTTCCATCCTCGATTTCATAACATATAAGAACTATAAACCTACTCTAGTGTTTCTGACATGTGGTGTGGTCGATGGTCAATACTTCCTCATATATGTCACGTAGGGTGTGCATGTAATCTTCCATCGGCACCGCCTCCATAATTAGGGGAGTACACAAACAGCCCTGCCCTGTTGTGCATATTTGAATCTCCCCATTGCTATTACGTCCCAAGAACCACATCACAAATGCTTCTCACTAGGATTAAAAAGGCAAAGGGTATGAAGAACCTTAATGATGGCTCTAGGGTTGCAAATGTAACTCTAGTTTGCTACTTTAACTATCTCTACCCGTAACCCTTCAGACTAACTTGCCGGATTACTAGTGTATGGTCGATCATAACTTTGACTCAAAAACCCATGTGTACACACCCACATGGTTCCAGACTATCATTAGCCCAAACACATCTAGGTTTCCTTCCCCTGGGGGTATCAATAATTGTACCAACATTAAAGTAGACTAGGGTGTGGGATAACTTACTGTGACAATCATGAAATTAACAAGAACATGAAGAACAAGCTAACATTATAATCACAATACACATAAAAATAAATAGATCTAAGAAAAGAAAATTAGAGAGAAGAAAGGAAAAAAACTTAGAGAGAAGGAAGAGTATTTTCTCTCTCTAGCCTACTCTTGAAGTCTAAAAATGAGCATAAACTTAAACCCTAGTAGAAAAAGGTCCATATCTATAGTAATAGAGAATTGGGCTTTGAAAAAGGCCCAAAAAGGCCTAAAAACCCTAGCAGCCACAATTTGCGCCGCCTGTGAAAAATGGCACAGTCCGTGCAGCCTCGTGCAAAGCGGGCATGCACCATGGCATGGCCCATGAAGACTCATGCAATATGGGATGCACGGACTAACACATCCCGTGCAGCCTTGTGCAAGGTGGGCACACGAACTTGCATGGGCTGTTGGCTGGTGCTTGATCTGGAACTTCTGATTTGCATGCCCCATGTTGTTTGCCGCTGCCTGTTGGCTGTAAGGAATCCTTGCTTAGAAAATTGGCATGGGTTACGCAAATTTTCACACCCTGTGAGCTGGTCTTCACTTTTGGAACTTGGAATGGTGTAGACTATGTCAAAAAGAGAGGCTTCTGACCATACCTAGCCATTTGGGAGTGAATTTGAAGCACATGTGTAGCAGCCTACATGGATGTGCATAACCCATGTAAATTTGCACGGACCGTGCATGGCTAGAGCTAGGCTCGTGAAGGATCGTACTGGTCGGTTGCTCGACTGGGTGGTTCGACTGGTTGGCACCATCTTCCCTTGTTAGCCTTCTTAAACTTTAAATTCACATTTTCTAGACACAATTCCATCTACTACCTCACTTTTGAATCCGTGACCTTCAATCTACTACCATCATCATGAATTCCATTTGACATCCTCTACCATTCTTGCGAATGACCTTCAAATATCTTCTACAACCCTCGTGGATGGCCTTCTACAAAATGATGATGAAAAATTACTTATAAGCAACCTAGGTGCCCGTGAATACAAAGTGTTAATAAGCTTCAATTAAGTCTTCAAAACTCAGGATTTGGACAAGAAAACTAATAATGGTCATCTAAACACTTTGTCATGTAAACCTAAATAAAATTAGAAATAAACCAAAGAACATGATAATAAGTGTGCCGAATGCATTAGTTAATGCACAAATAAAGGTGCACATCACAACCATACCCATACTTCCTCATTTCCGGTTGCCACGGTACACATCCACCTCCTCGGAAAAAAATGCCTCCGTTGCAGATTCAAGGTTTTCAATTTTGAAATTTCTTTAAATAGTCATTTATTCGATTTGAGTTGTTCTACAGAGGAAAATTAATGATTTTCTACATATAAAATTCTTAGCTACTTATGGATTAATAAATAGAGATTTTTTTTGGATTCTCTATTAGATTATTTGTTTGAGAATTCAGTTTTTATCATTGTTTCATATGAAGACTGTCTGTAACCAGTTTTTATAAAACCTGCGATTCAATTTCTGAATTCGAAACTGAATTCACATCCAGTTTAAGGAGATTTTATAAGCATCTAAAAATTATTACACAATTAAAGGTAGAGCCACATAAGGCACCTAAGAAATGCCTTCTATGGTATTGTAAATCTTCTTTGAATGACCCCTTATTTCACCAGTTGTACAGGTGTGTGCAAGTACCCTGCATATTTTTATTTTAAAGCGTTATTAAATGTTTTAAGTTGTGACAAAAATATTCCGAGTATTTCATAAATATATCTTTAAATTATTTTTGGTCATCGTGCATGTTTGGCATGTAGATTAGTCAAATTTTCACTTTTATTTATGAAACGAGGAAAATTCGGCATTCAAAATTAGGGTTGAAAATGGAAAGTTTCTTGCATGTACATACAAAAGCATGTATGCAATTTCACTGATGTAACAAGGATACCATTATTTTTGGAGTAATACTATTGTTGCTGGTGTTTCTGCTAACACAACCACCACATTCTTTTTATGGATATTGAGATGTCTTGTTTGTATGATAATTTCTTCAACAATTAGGACTGGATTGGAGAATTTTCAATGTCTTAAATCCTAACTGTGTCTGATTTGAAATAAAGAATTAAAAAATTTCTCTTCATTGTGGATCCATGTGCGTGTTCCTGCATGTTTGTTTTTGAAATTGCATCTCTTCCTTAATTCCAGTGTGTTTATTAGTTTATTACTATCTTTTTTTTAAAAAAGAAGAAGCTAATTATGACATTGATGAGTGTGTTCCAAAAATATAAAGCTAAATTATTTTTGGTCATCAATTGTGCAAGTTTGTGCATAGTAATGCTCTATACATGAGCACAATCATGCACACATATATTATAATTTACTTTTAAATCACTTTACAAGAAAACATGGATATTCATTAAGAAAATACAGATGGCCATTAAAGCTCACTATTTAGTGTTAGTCAAATTTAACTCGGTCCGTTTAATTATTTATACCATATTAATAAATATACTTAATCTGTGAAGAAATTTAATAGTGGATGTGAAATCCGTAAGTGAGGCAAGGTCTACTCTTTTGGTATCTCCATGGTTCTCAAATCTTCAAGCGATATGTGTCTTGAAATTCGCTCAACACATATCCAAGATTTTCTTAAGAGGCACACAAAACAACTACCATTGATGGCCTTTTCGAAGAGTTTCAAGTGTTGGAAACACAATTAGAAGGTAAGAAGAAACGTATGAATAAATTATGAATCCATAATAAGAAGCATAACTGATGGGAAGCTCTTGTGAAAGATTGTGATTGGAAATTGATTAACCAACTCAAGTTTGCCTTAGAATTGCTTTGTACGGACATTAAAATTATTTTAAAACAATGTTTCTACCAAACATGTGGATTGTAATATTTCTCCAAGTCATCTCACCCCGCTTTTAACTTTAGCATTAATAGTATAGTAATAAAATAAAACAAGGGGATTCATTAAGAAAATACCGATGATCATTAAAGCTCACTATTTAATGTTAGTCAAAGTTAACTCCATCCGTTTAATTATTTATACCATATTAATCAATATACTTAATCTGTAAAGAAATTTAAATTTTGCATGTGAAATCCATAAGTGAGGCAAGGCTTACTCTTTTGGTATCTCCATGGTTGTCAAATCTTAAAGCGATATATGGTTTGAAATTTGCATAACACATATTCAAGATTTTCTTAAGAGGCATGCAAAACAACTACTATTGATGGCCTTGTCAAAGAGTTTCAAGTGTTGGAAACACAATTAGAAGGTAAGAAGAAAAGTATGAATAAATTTGGAATCCATAATAAGAAGCATAACTGATAGGAAGCTTTTGTGGAATATTATGATGGGAAATTGATTAAGCAACTCAAGTTTGCCTTAGAACTGCTTCACACGGATATTGAAATTCATTTAAAACAATCTTTCTACCGAACATGTGGATTGTAATATTTTTCCAAGTCATCTCACCCCGCTTTTAACTTTAGCATTAATAGTTCAATTTAATGCAAATGAATTCATTTACCCAGTTCACCAAAATCTTTTGAGCGTGCATATACTTATTTAAATCAGGGTAACATGATTTTATGGGAGACATTCTCTAAAATAGTTACACATAACTCTCTCAAACTCTATTGGGTAATGTTAGTGAACCTGAAATTTTTGTAAATATATACAAATACATAATTCCTTAGGTCATTATAAACCATTTGTAGGTGAATAATTACATGAAATCTTAATACGTGATTTTTTTTAAATCCAGTTAAATTGAAATTTATTTGAAATAAAACATTCAAGTGTTTCGTGTAATCATATAAATCCGTGCATACTCGTGCATGTAATTATTTTTATCCTTGTCACTTCATTAATTACAATGTATATAAAATCAATATTTCATCTATTCTTTAAAAAAAAATAGCTAGGATAAAGATTGATGAGTGTTGCATTGATGGGACGTCAAATGCATGTATTTTCTAAGGCATTTAACATATGTCTTGTTATCTTTTGTGTGGTAACTAGATTGGTAGATTTAGGTGAGTTTACATTACAAGGGGTTTCGATAACCGTTTGTGGTTTCAATATCTAAATCCCTCATTTTGTAGATTAGTTTAGATCAAATAGATTCTATGTCCCTACGAGGGTTTCACAAGAATGTTAGTATATTGTAGAAGACTATTCCCAATGATGGTAGTAGATTGAAGGCCATGAGTTAAACGTGTGGTAGTAGATGGATGCGCCGATGAAAAGTAGTCAAGTCCGGAAGAAATAAAGACTGACACGACCCATGTACATTTGCACGGCTCATGCAAAGCCAAGCACTGAGGAGACTTAGTCCCAGTGTCACCGTGTTCTTTTGCACAGCCCGCACTCTCAGAGGTTGAAGATATAAGTCACCATTCCCCGCCCCAAAAGCTTTTCTGTGGTCGCGTGCTCATAAGACAAAGACAAAAACTCTAGTTCATTGATCGAGCACTAGATTTTCTCTTGGAATGACTTCCAGTTCATGGCCCACATACCTTTGCGTGGGCCATGCACTACTGCAAGGCCTGTGCTAATGTGGCTGCTAAGCTTTCTATTATTTTGGGCTTTTGTAAAGCCTAAATTTCACCTACTACACTACAAGAAACAACACTTATTTCCTCGGTTCTTAAAAGGTTTTTACCTCAGTTTTTAGCCATGATATAACAGAGGAAAATGTAGCCAAAGTAAAAAAAATATTTTTTTACCTCTGTTCATAGTCGATGTAAAAACTATATTTTACCTCAGTTTTCAGTGCAACATCGGTTATATCACTAAGGTCGACGATCAGATACCAAAGTTGCGACGTCGTTCAGCATGACATTGGCATATATGAAAAATGACGTCAGCCATACAAACAAGACACACGATGTGAGAGAAAAGTCTGCGACGTCATTCCAGCCGACGTCATTAGGAGGAACAGTGACATTGCGCTTTGCCGAACACCCATGCCATGTCTATGCTAACTTGGAATGGTGATCAATACAACGTCATTTTGAATGGCTAATGTCGTAAAACATATTACACGTAGGTTGTACATACAACGTCACTTTTGTATTGCATGATAACCAGTATGTGTGACATCACGAATTAATCGTGTTGAGAAAGTTTTTGATACAATATTATAATATTAAATATTTGATTAAACATACAATCGTTGCCTGAAAACCATTACATGTAATTTAGTATTGGATTACTCTAGAAATGGTTAAACATCATACAACAGTTAATTATTATACAATTCATTTGGGAAAATTAATAATGTCATGTTAAATTCCACAAAAATGTAACATATATTATAAATTCATGTTACAACATATAATAATACACAAGGTTGATATTAAATTTAACATTAACTATATTGAACATCCATATTGTCTACTTTGTAAGACATTGAAATGACAAGTCATCCATCTACAATCCATCGATAACTCTCTTTCGACTATTACTCTCAATGCAAAAGAAACAAAATGTATGATAGAATTAAACAACCTCGAAATGAAAAACACATAATATAAGCATAGGGAGACGTCGTGAATGTGAACATGGAAAATGGATATTTGTAAAAGCGACGTCGCAAACTATAGTGATTGATATTGCTAAGGTTTACCTACGTGCGATGTCGGTTATTCAATATGTTTCATGCTTTTCATTGACATGTACGACATCGGTCTTAATTTATTTTTATGTCGCAATGGCCAACTAATGATCACCTACGTCGGACATTATATTGTGTTCATACGAATAAGTAATTATTGTACACAATTAGCCCTAATCAAAGCATTCACATTTCTTACCAACATGGCATCATCTTGGAAAAAAACAATGCACTATATAATATGTAACACAATCATCATACATCATGAATATATACAAGTTTAGATCAATGAAAAAAATAACGTGTAGAAGGTATGATAATTAAATTGCTAATTTAACATTGAATGTTTGGAAAACTACCTCAATTAATTTGTACCCGGAGATGTTCCATCGTTGGATACTTGTTGTTGGAGAAAAAATATTGATTGAGCTCATGAATTGATGTAATGGTGTGAATGGAGAGAATGGTGTGGAGTAGGGTTTGGAGAAAGTGTGTTAAAAATGAGAAATGGGTAATGTGCATATTTTAATGACTAGAAATTTTGGTTGGGGGGAAATATTGTGATGAGACGTCAAATGCATGTGTTTTCTGAAGCATTTAACATCTCTTTTGTTATCTTTTTGTTGTAAGATTGC
>JAULKM010088695.1:0-11324 GCA_032355605.1 Rubia tinctorum
CATCCCCTTGGACCTCATCTTCAACTTCCTTCACCACCTCGCCCATCAAGGTCAAAGGATTTTCCCTTGGCTCCGGGATCACCTCCGATTGTAATGGAAGCTTGCCTAAATATCTAGCCTCCAACCGGGCCACATAAGATGCAATTTGAGTAACTTGGATTTCTAAAATTTTGAATCTCGCGGAAGAGCGGTCCTCCACGTTTGTGATTCTAGATATGGTTTGGTCTTCCAAGTTAGTGACCAAATTTTTTTATATCATGCAAGAACTTCTCATACTCCAACCTTGGCTTTCCTTCTCTAGGGTTAGATGACCCCCCATCCCTTGGGTAGGGTTGTTGTGGCGTGACATAAGGTGATGAACACCAATCATATTGCTCATAAGGTTGATTTTCTTGTGCATTCCCATACCACGAATACTGGATTGTAAGACTCATAGTATGAATACCATTCTTGAGATCCTTGACCTTGGAAACCAACAACTCCAACCTCTTCAAAAAACTCCTCATGATACCCTTGGTTTCGAAAACAAAGGGTTCTATTCTCCTTGTAGTGCTCCTCTCTCAACCAATAGAAAGACTCGGTAGGATGGTCAGAATGACTAATCCTACAAAAGCTTTCTTGTTGACCCTCTCTTCTCATCATGAGTTCCCTCACGATGAGCTGTTCCATTTTTTTAAAAATTAAATTTTTTTTGGAATAGTAGTGCTAAAATTATCGGTAGAATTACACCAAGAACTCAAGCAATACATACTCTCAACAAAAGCAAATAAAAACAAAGAAGCACAAATAATTTGGGGTCGTAGTGCAAAGGTTCTCGGTTCTTAGAATAAGCACGTACCATAAACCAAGAAGAAAGACAATACGTCCTTCCAAAAAATTACAAACACAAAACAAGCACAAGCTATTAACAAACAAGAACAAACAAAGAGAAACACAAAACACAAAGAACTACACTAACACTCAACAAAATACGCCTCTTCCCCGGCAGCGGCGCCAAAATTTGGGAGGCCATCGTCGTGCCTCTCAAAGATAATATTTATAGGCACTAATTGCGGCTAACTACTAGAAAGTAGATAGTAGCAAGTCGGGGTCGTCCACGAGGAAAAGTCTTCCAGGTTTTACCAAAAATCTAGCAAATAATTAACCCATAATTATCAACTAGTTGATCATCCTAGTCTAAATCATGCATTAACTACACAAGAAAGCACAAAATATACTTTAATCAAAGCACAAAATAGGAGAAATCAAATCTCACAAATTCATACTTGAAATGCTTACCAATTGCTCCCAATATGTATTTAGCCTAGATTACCTAAACTCATAAAAAATCTACAAGAATCCTTGGTAACATAAGAGAAGTGATGAAGGAATAAATGAAAACTAGGGTTTTGGAGATGAGAAAATCGGGTAAGAAATTAATTGGTGAAGAAAAGGTTGAAAAAAGGCTTAAATAACCTCAACTCATATTGACCGCTGCGGGCCGCAGCAGGGTCCTGCGGCCCGCAGAGAAGCCTCTGCTCGCCCTTGCTTCCATTGACTGGGCTGCGGCCCGCAGTGAAAGCAATGCCCACTTCAGCCAGCTTCTACCAATAAATTGGCCTTCTTCTTCCAATCTTCAAGTTTCTTCACTTTCTTCTTCAACATTTGATCTCTTCCAAACCCAATCACTTCAAAAACATCTATACCACTCATAAATTAAAGAATTAGGGTATAAAACATGTGAATTCATCCTAGCTCCTTAATTTATAAAATTTCAATTTTTCTTTAATTAAGTACCTAATTTATTACAAAATTAGATTTCAAATGTGTTAAAAATGGGATACAAATTGAGCACATCACTGATACCCTATTATCGCCTCCACCAGCTTATCAATCGATGGCAAGGGGTAGCTGTATTTTGGATAACGTTTGTTCAAGTATGTCAAGTTAATGCACATACGCCATGCACCATTCTGCTTTGGAACCATGACCGGGTTAGAAAGCCACTATGGATAGAACACTTCTTTAATGACCTATGCTTTAAGAAGTTTCTCCACCTCCACCTTTATCGCTTTGGCTCTTTCAGGGGCAAACACTCGCCTTTTCTGCTTAACATGCTTTATTAAGGGGTCAATGTTCAGCTTGTGAACAGCTAACTGTGTCGGAACTCCGGTCAAGTCCGATGTATCCTAGGAAAAACAGCACAATATTTTTTTAGCAATACCTTCAATTCTATTCTTGTCATCTCCGGTATCATCCTACCCACAACAACCATCCCAAAATTTGCTCAGTGTCAACCGGTCCAACTTCTCCATGTATCGATGCTACATCCTTCACTTTCCTTGCCCCTCTCCCCCCATTTCACCGCTGCCAAGTTACAACTCTTTGCCACCACTTTGATCCCCTCAAATGGACACCACTCCAGTACTCATTGGAAACTTCATCATCAGGTGGTAAGGCGACCACACCGCTAGAGCTTGGCATATCCAAGGTTTCCCAAGATCACATTGTAAGGGTAATATACATCGATAACCATAAAGCTAAACTATATCATCACCCTCTTGGTATCAATCTGTAACCCTGAATGGTAAAGTGATCTCACCCAACGGGTATATACCATTTTTCCAATGAACCCTGACAGAGGCGAGCTCGACTTCTTCATATTACCACGACCGATATCCAGCTGATCAAAAAAACTTGAAAACATGATCTCAACCCAACATCCATCATCAACAAACACCCTCTTAACCAACTAAGTTCCAATCATCACAGAATTCACCATGGGGTTTGTGTGGGGAGTTTGATTAGGAACTGCATCTGCTTCAGAGATCGTAATTTTTTTATCAGGCCAGAATCTGTTGTGGGTCGGACCTCTTGCCGGAACACGCCTTGAGTCATCCTTCATCACTATATTTGAATATTCTTCCCCAACGATCCCATTGATGACATTGATCACTCTGTGAACAACTGGATTTTCTTCGTTCCCATTCTAGTTCTCTGTAGGATGATTTTGTTGTGGCTCCTCTTGACGTTCCTATCTCTAGCCTTGAGGACCGTGATCAAACCTGTTTGTAGCATTAAAATTCTTCTTGTAAGGTAACCAATTTCTGCGTTCATTTCTCTGCTTCGAGGAATCATCTTGAAATAGCTGACAAAAACCAGACTCCTTAAGAAAGCCCTTCCTTTTGCACCGTTCGATCTCTACTTTAAGGTGGCCACAATCTTTTTTATGATGTCCATAATCCCATGGTGATCAAAAAAATTATTCATGGCACTTCTTGCAGCAACGACTTCTTTTGCCTCTTTCATTGGTGGGGGTGCTCGAAAAAACCCCCCGATGAATACTCAAAATCTCTGCTTGGGAGCACTGCATGGGTGTGTACTTTTCAAATCTCAATCTTGCCATCTCCATCGGTCTCTTTCCTCGAAGATTGTTTGACTTCACATGTTTAGGCATCATTCATTCCCCCTTCTTCTGAGTCGCCTCCTCGACCTTCGAATGCTGCTCCACTGCTTCTTGAAGTTGTTGAAGTGTCTTTGGGGTTTTCACGATTAACTTCTTATACATATCCAAATCATCCATTCCTATCAAATACCCTGGATCACCTCATTCTCCGTTCCCTTGACAACCCCCAGACTCTCATCGACATATCTATGATAAAATTCCACAGTAGAATCCCTTTATCTCTTCTTCATATGATATAACTCCGTCAGTGTTTTCATGAATGTGTTCTTCTGACAATACTGACCCAGAAGTGCACCACTTAAATCCTGATACGACTGTAATGAGCCACTGGATAACTTGTTAAACCACTGGACACCTTGTTAAACCACTCCGAGTCTCTCTAGAATATAGCTGCTTACAAGCTTACAAATCAACCTTTCATCGAAGTCTCGAGAGTTTATCAAACTAAGAAAAGTCTGGATAAATTCCCATAGATCTCTATCTTTCGCAAAAGTTGGAAGCCCTTCTGGCGGCTTAGTATCGACTGGTCATCGAACCATGGTTATCAATAAGCCAGAGAAGAATATTGCAGTCTGTCCTATTGGCTCTATCAATATGTCCAACTCTCATCCCAAGGCATCTCCAGTTTCTCTAGATGAAAGATCTCCGCTTTGGTTCGGCCTTCGTTGAGTACCTTTGTAGGAGAAAGCATACATGGACTGCAAGATCATATACCTCAGATAAGATCTGAATCCTACACTACCCGGATACACGAAGGGCATAGATCCCTGACCATAGTAATTGTAAACCTCATGACCATACGTTGAAGAATTTGACTAACCTTGAATCCCTAAGGATGACATCGTTCCTTGCCCCTGTTCGGTACCAGGAAAGGGGACCGTAGGCATCGAAACAAGTATCGAGTAGCTCGCCCACATATGTTCAGGAAAGAAAGGCTACGGCCTTGGCTGTGCAACCTTTCTTGCAGATCCTAAATACGAAACTCTCATCATTTGGCTCGCAATGGGTAAAACTCTTTCTTGCATATCCAACGTCATTGAAGGTTCCACAATCTTTAATGATCAGGGAATCACCGATGGTGGAACGATCGGGTATCCTACTGCCATCAACTTTTGCATCATTTGATCAATTTCTACTACGATCCTACAACAACTCTATCTCCCATGCTCCGATTCTCTCGAATCCTCTGTTCATAGGCTTTGATATGCGAATGACCATAACACTCGGTGAGATGGCCATCCACACCTTGTGATCCAAGAAATAGCATCGCGATGCCGATTCCCACCCCTGGTTCTATAGTGATCTCCATATCTCTCTGCTGCTCTGTACCCCCAGCTTGCGATCCTTCAACAATAAGAATCATCAAGCTGAGATCCGTCGATTCTTTAACCAGATTTATCTCTGCACTCTGTGCTACTGGGATGACAGCCACCTTCTTCTGCCTCCGTTTGTAAGGAGACTAAGCTTCGTCACCCGTACATGTTCCCTTGATCCTTAATCTCTTGCTTCTTTGAGTAGAAGCCGTGGAAGTGGACATACATCAAGGGATCTAGATTTGATTCAACTGGTCCCATCAGACATGCTAGTTGATGCGGCTGGAACCCAATCCAAGCCTACTCTCGATCACCCGATCTAGATCTACAATCTGTAAGAAAAATCAACCCCCAGAGTTTACATGGGTAAACTCTCCTATGCCAAAGTTAGTCTTGCCTTCCAAGTCAAGGAATAATGAATAGTGAGAGAATGAATGAAATAAATGATATAACTTTGTATTTATACTACCTAAACCCTAATATTCCTTTTCTATGACCTAATCATTTTCCTTATCTAGTAAGAAGGCCCAATTATGACTCATTGTCATGTGGACCCCATCAGGCTATTTTGGGTCTTGAGTTATCCCTAAAAGGTTGGCCTTGCTAGCCTACACGAAGTCTTAGCCTAATACATCATCATTGTCCTCTGTTATGATGAATTTCATACTACTAGCATGTTCAGTTTGCAAATATGTTTTCAAAAAAATGATAAAAATGCACCTTAATTATGTAAATTGTGCTTATTCCCATATATTAAGTTGACAAAAATTAGGAATCTTTAGCTAGGACGGAGGAGTACTGAATTAGTACTGAATTAGTAAGCATAAGGACAGTTTTCCCCAAACAAATGATGCCACATAATAACCAACTAACTAAGTATGAAACAATAGTGAAGATGACTACTTACAAGTTATCTTTAGGAATATGTAGATGGTCAATTGGGTAGGCCCCCCATGAATAAAGTAATGATGCTTAAGCAATTACAGGATCGCGATTCGTAATATCTATTATGAACTCCACTATCATGTCTACTCATCGATTTGGTTCATATACTCACCCTACAAGGTTTCAGTAAGCAAGATACATTTAAACTGTAACTAGTAAAGACTTATCACCCATTCCTTTTCTTGAAATATAAACAACCAAAGTTACTAAAAATGAAGTGAATGTAAGTGGAAGTCGAACATAATTCACACGAAGAAAATAAACTCATAACACATTTATTAGAACATCAAAAATATTTTATTAGATAGAGTCTTAGAATCATACAAAAACTAAAGATTACAATAAATTCCTTGCTTGAATAGGAATATCCCCAAGAAAGGATTACAAATAATTATCTGCGAACCTATTAAATAAAACTTAAAATAAGTAATTCCCAAGTAGTTAGTGACAAGAGGTTGTAACGGACCATTGAAAATGAATCCTTCTGGCGAGATTTCTCCATAAGGGTCGAGAACCCCCAAGGGATGAAGAGGCCCTTAGAGATCACCACACTTATTAGGAATTTTTTATAGCTTTGGTACTTGTGGTTGTATCTGTTTTAGCATCGGCGTATGAAACTATGTGAAACATGTATTTCCTCATGCATGGTGGGGTTACCGGGTCAGACTATTGCTGCGGTGAACACATCACATTGGTGGTTGAAAAAAATTCATGCTTGGGTTTTGAGATGGAATAACAACATCTCCCATAACCTAGACCGTTGATGGTTCCCTTGTGGTTGCAGGATTACGTTGGTTCTGCAATAACTAGTCGAAATCTGTTGATTTCAGCTGGGGAATTTCTTGTTGTACAGTTAGTTCTTAGGAATTGAATAGCGTTGTCTCTCCATCCCTAGGATCCCCAAAATCTTGGGTAATGGGAATGGTCGTTCCTCTGACTGTAACTAGGTTGGTAGGTGGAATTGTTGTAGCTGTCATATCGATCCCATCAATGATGGATTGGAAGTCTTGCGAAACGACTTACCTTCATCAACATGGTTAGCGCTACCTGTGATGAAACTTTGCGTGAAACATTCTTCTAAAACGCCACTGAACAAGGTATACGTTTGTTAAAAAATAGAGGTCACGTCATGTGTGCCAATTGACGCGAGGTGGATATCGACTTGATGGCAGAACCGAGACCTATTTTTAAAATCTAGACCTAGACCTAGACCCAGACCGGATCAGATGGGTCTAAATTTTTTGGACCCATACCCGACCTAACGTGCCTAGACCTTGTGGGTCTGGGTAAGGTTCTAGACTCATGCTCATCCCTATTTGACAGTGAGGGATCCAGAAGAAGATGAAGAGAGAGAGAGAGAGATAGAAGAGAATAAAGGGGAAGAATCCAAACGACGGATACCTCCTTAAATGACATTGTTTTTTAAAAAAATGTCAACTTCATAATCCTGACAACATTGTTTAAATAATTGAAGAAAAAAATGACAAAAAAACCTCCAGTTAAAAATAAAATGCAAAATATTTTTATTGTATTCAGTTTTGGCCTTTGGGATAAGGGGAAAACAACTATTCCCTCTGTCCCAACCCTTTCTGCAAAAAGAGAAAGTGTTGGGTTTTTTTTGGTGAAGGGAAAAGTATAAAATACCCCTCCCACTACCAACTGCCCAGCGTATCTGCTGTCTTCAACAACCCAACACCACCTCTGCAAACCACCACTTTTGTCCACCACCCAGCACCACCTTTTCGTAGATTTTCTCATAATCTGGCTATGTCGACATCCTTAGACGGCCAGCACAAAACAAATAAGTATAAAACCAAACACAAAATCGCATACAACTTTCTTTGAATATGAAATTAATCAACGTTACCGTGACTGGGAGGAAATTGTAGAATTTGACATCTCCTTGAATCGGTCAAACATAGAGGCAGTGCCGGAAAACCTCTTCAACTCGAGGAGCGTTCGATTGGCGTTCCAATCGAGGAGGCGCAACTGAGATCCGGCATGGTGAGATTGATGAAGGCATGAGACTGATCCGGTGTGGAGACGTCGACGGAGCCGTGGCAAAAATCTGATGTGGTGAGATTGATAGAGTGGAAAAGGGGAGAAGATGGGAGGATTTTGAGTGAAATTGTGCGGACCATAGTCTATATTTTACCCATTCCTTGCTTTCTAACAGATCCGATGCTGCGAGGAAGGTCAAATAGTTTCCAACTAGTCTTGGCGGGAGAGATTACTCGTAAACTTGTTATAAAGACCCTCGCTTTTGTTCAATTATAAAGAAATAAGCACTTTGATGGAGATTTATAGCGGTGAGGGACAGGTTTTTCAAACGAGATGAGGGACAGTAATCAGGTGGGTGAGAGGGTTATGTGGATGAGGGAGAGTAACCAGACGAAGAAAGAGTGGATTTTGAATAAAGATTGTGTGAATTTTGAGGAAAAGTAAATTAAAAGTGTGAATTTTTGTGAGAAAAATGTTGTGCAAAATTTTAATTTATTAGGGATAATAATGTCTTTTGACATGTTGATTTTTTCCTACAAAGGAAAGTGTACAGATTTTCCTGGGATAGACTAAAAAAGAAAGTGTGCAGAAATAGTTGGGACGAAGAGAGTAAAATATTCCAGCAATAAAATAATAAGGAATCCTCATTATAGTGTATTTTCAAAAAAAATTAAATTAAATTTTATCTTAATAAACAAAATTAAATTAAGAGGTGGTTTCCTGACAAGTGAACCTGTTCATAAACTTATGGACAGGCCAAGGGCCAATTTGCAAGTAATGCAAACATAACAAAAAATTTAGGTCGACCCAATTACAAAATTAGGATTATAAAAATTGACCCATATCAAACCAATCTTCCCCAAACGCAGAGGCAGTTCCTTCCCAAACTTCAAGCTCCATTCTCTGCTAATCTAACTTCTCCCATCTAACCAAATCCCTCTATAATCGATCAGTTTTTTTTTCCGATGAACTCTTCAAAGAAACAACCAGTATCTGGAAAAAAAATCGATGAAAATTTTGCCCTGCAACAAGATCTACAACAACAAGCAATTCAAACTGAGTAAATTTCAAGCACCTTAATCATCGAAGCAAATATGATTCAAGCGAATTCGATTGAAGTAAATTTGATCGAAACAATTGAATTTCAATTTCAAACGAATGAAATTCAGTTTCAAGAGGATGAAATTTCCCCTAATAGTGTCCATGTTTTGAATTCTTCACATCCAATTGAGCTTATGTTGTTGAATTTCCTTCGATGTGAACGAAATTGTTGTTGAAACTTCTGAATGTATGATGTTACTGCTATGAACATGTAAGAAACATGTGGCAAATATTCGAAAAATGAACTAAATGTTGCTGAAAATTTTCATATAGACTATGCATTTGTTACCTTACAATACTTATCGCTTTTATTTAAACATGCATTTGCGTTATAAAACATGAATATGTTAGCCTATAACTAGTGTATGTTACTTAGTACAAAGGCCGGAGGAGATTAAAATTTGGCAGTTTAGAATTGTCATATTAATTGTGCATTGAGTACTTTACAACATTACCGTTTAAATAAAAACACGAATTTGATTTTAAACTATCAATTCCTTTTATGAATAACAATTTTTGCTAGGAGGTAGTGCATAAATTACCTTATAAATCATTTCCGTTTTGTTAAGACATGATAGATTAGCCTACAGATAGTATTTCTCATAGTGTACAAAACAAGGGTTACATAATTTTGTAGTACTTCAAATTTTCACATAAACTGTATTTAATACCCTACAATGTGTACATATTACATTAAAACCTGCATTTTTTTCAAACGCGTGAGCTTATTTCCTTGATTTCAATCAAAGAGATGCCACAAAAAGTCTTATCGTGCATGAAAGCAACACATGTAAAAGTATTTGAATACTTTGTATAAAAAGTATGCAGATATTCTCGGTTTCAGACACAAGAGAGACTCTCAAAATCTAAACAAAAGGGAAGGTATGGGATAAATACTACAAGTTCTTATAAAAGAAATCTTCCATTATAGAACTTACAATTACAATATTATTTCTATTTAGATTAACTAACAATTTCTAATAAAATGAATCAATTATTAATCTACAATGGTGGATCATCTTCGATTTCCTCGAGTTTAATGTCATTTTCATCTGAATCCTATCGCGTTGGAACATCCCGTGGAGTCCAATGTTTAGTACTTTCTGATTCTTTAAAAGTTTTAACCACTTCAAGTTTAGATCCAACTTCTAGAAAAGCTATACACATAGGTTACTAACAGTTGCAACATATAAGTAAACATATGCAATTTCTAATTCAAAACGAACAATCAAGAACAAATAAAAATAAAAAGGCATACAGAGTACAACAAACAAATACACACTAGATACTAATAGATGCAGCATATAAGTAAACAAATGCAATTCCTAATTCAAAACAAACAATCAACAGCGAATGAAAATAAAAAGTCTTTCACAATGCAACTAACAAGTACACGCTGGATAATAACATATGCAACATATAAGTAAACAGATGCAGTTCCTAAATCAAAACGAACAATGAACAACAAAAGAAAATAGAAAGTCATACACAGTACAACTAACAAGTACACATTGAATACTAACAGATGCAACATACAAGTAAACAAATGCAGCTCATAATTCAACGCGAACAATCAACAATGGATGAAAATAAAAAATTCATTCATGTACAGTCCAACTAACAAGTACACACTGAATACTAAACAGGTGCAACATATAAGTACACAAATGTAGCTCGTAATTCAAAATAAACAATCAACAAGTTTGTTGTAACAACAAGATGAGAATTCAAAATCACATATGAGAAAAATGCATACAACAACATAAACATAGTAAAATAATGCATATCAAGCACGCAAGCAATCATACGAAAAACAAATCAAACTCCCGAACAAAAATGAGCATTAATTAGAGATGACAATGGGGCGGGGCGCATACGGATTATAGTATCTCAATACCCATGCCCACCTAAAATTTCCATACTCGCACCCGCCCCATTACCCGTGGCAGGTACAACTTTAAAATCCACCCCGCTCCATCGGGTATTATGCAAAATCCATACCTGTCTCATCACCTACTTGGGTCTCCCTACCCACTTCATACCCATTGTACTCATCCCACTTATATCTCCAAAAATAGCTAAAATCCATTTTTATAGTAACTTTTATGTTAAAATTAATAAATGTATTTACAAGAAAATATTATAGGTAAGATATGTGCAATACGGATAAATAATACTTTATCGTATATTAAATTAGCGGGTATATAAGGGGTTTAGTGGGGTGAGGCGATGATGGGGTGGGTGTGAACTAACATTCATGTCCGACCCACTACCTAAGGTGGGTAAGATTTTCACACCCATACCCGTCCACCCCCACCAAAACTACCTTCATACCAGGGATGACAATAGGGTAGGGCAGGTACGAATTATGGTACTTCCAAACCTATAGCTGTTGAGAATTGATTAAATCTAATTTAGCGGAATATCAATAACCATATTCAGGATCTCATGCATGTATTCAATCTGAATCTATCTAAAGGTTTAGATTACCTTTGTAGCGTGCGGAGAAACGTTCAATC
>JAULKM010088706.1:0-11323 GCA_032355605.1 Rubia tinctorum
AGTTGAGAACTTGAGAATTTCTAGCACCTAATTTCATTTTATGTGCATGATACAGTTCTTGAGTTTCAGTTTGATGGAGTCAACAAGAGTATCACTTTGTTACAGATTGTTAAACTATTTCAAACTTGGATTATACTCCAAGTTGATTGAGACATGTGATACTTCACCATCCGAGTTTAAGAGTCTTAAGAATTGTATTTTTCCTGTAAATGTCTTCTTTCCGTAGAAAATATTCATTCAGGCCAGGTTGAAAGCATCTTTTAACTTGGTTCGAGTTGCTTCCCTGATAACCCATGGAGTTGTTTATGCCTGCACGTTATCCGACCATTACTTCTTATATTGTTGAAGCCTGTTTCTTAAGTCGCCGTCGAGAGCCAGAGTGAAGAACTTCCAGCTGCTAAAGTGGAAGATAAGACAAGGTTCAAAGAGGGTGAGGAAATCATCCGACACTAGTGATTTTGTGCTTATGGTTAGACTTGGTATATGGTATATGATATGCTCTAATTTATGGCTACTGACTATCTGTTTGTTAGTCCTAGGATAGTATGGCATCCTTAATGCCTTTTAATTCTAAGTTTGGGTGTTTGTGATTACGGCTCTGCTTTTTTTTATCATACGGGTTGGGTTAGTGTGGTAAAATATGCTTTTAAAGTTTTGGTTACCGGTTATCATCGGTTATAAGACTGATTTTTCTTAGGCCCGAGATAGTGCAATAAGAAGCTTCTTCACCTGAGAAAAAAATGTCACCTTCTTTCCCTGAACATTTTTATACCTAGTTTCAGGTCCCAAGGTAGATTTTCTTATGACTTCTGTTAAAATCCAGTTCTGACTGGTGAAGGGCATTGGCAGGTTTAGATCGGTGTATAAAACAATAAAATAGATCCATACCCGATCTAGATCCATATGGTCTGGAAATTTCACGCTTTCATGCCCAAACCCAAAACCAATGCCCAATGGGTTGTTTTCTAATTCTTTTTCACTTAAAATATACTATCTATTGTCTAAATACAATTAAATTAAGCTTAATAAGTGCCGCTGCCGTGTTTGTTGGACTGAACGTAAAATTTCACGGTTTCTAATTGTATTTTCGCTTTAAATAAATAGTTAATAAAATTATCCATTGATTTAGCATAGAGTTAAGTGTTAAAATAATCATATTTTAAAGTTGAAAGTATCAATCTAACTTTGATAACCAAATTGAGGCCGAAATTATTTAAAATAACCACTATACCCCTTTAAAAAGCTAGAAAATAGGAAAATACAATATTATCCTTCCGGTTTCTTCTTCTCTTCTTCCGCAAAATCAGAAAACCCGTAACATCCCCCAAATAAAAAAAAACCCCATCCCATCTTCTTCACCATCTCGCTTCTTAATCTTCTTCACTATCTCGCTTCGTCATCTTCTTCACCATCTCGCTTCTTCATCTTCTTCCGCCGCTTCGACTGAGCGGTGTCGCCGATCCGCTTCGACTAAACGACATCGCGGTTGGAGTGGAGGAAGTGCGTTCTCCGCCGCGTTACGGCTTGCGGTCGGAGTACTCTAGAGCCGAGTTAGGGTAGGATATTTTTGGAGGTTTTTTGATTTTGTGAGCAGGGGGAGGGGGAGGGGGAAGGGGGAGGAGTTCTAAGATGGTGGTTGGTGGTGGTTTCAAGGTGGCTAGGGTTTATGAGATGATGGTGAGCGGTGGTGTCGAGGTGGTTAGGGTTTTTGAGATGGTGGCAGGCGGTGGTTTTGAGGCAGACGGTGGTGTCGAGGAAGGCGGTGGTGTCGAGGTGGCTCGGGTTCTGAGATGGTGGCGGGCAACTGGTTTACATTTTAAGTCATCTTTTGATCGTTGACTAATTATCCTATTTTTATGCATTAACCAAATATTGTGGAGAACTTGTCAACACCTTTCGAGTGAAGACATTTCTCACCTCTCCTCGGTTATATTTAGAGTTGGCGATCGGTACCACACAACAACCATTATTCTCGGGTCACTCTTGACAATCGGCGTCATGGACTTCCCCGAGAATAGCAATAAACATGGAGACTCAATATAACTAACACAATGTCTTACAAGCGAGAAATATTAGGATAGCACAAATATATCTACTAATAACGACAACTAGGATCGGCATTCATGCTAGTCGTTATTAGTGAGCCACATTGATAAGTAGTCAAACCAATTCAAATTCAAATTCATCTTAAATCTAAGAAATTTCATCAATCAAACATAACAGTGACTAACGATAATCACATCGACAAAAAGTCAAAATCTTTCGGGTTTGACCAAAAACCTAGCAAATAATTAACCCACAAGTATCAACTAGTTGATCATCATAGACTTAATCATGCATTAATCACACAAGAAAGCACAAAAAATACTTGATAATCAAAGGACAAAATAGGATAAATCAAATCTCACAAATTCATACTAGAAATAAATGCTTACCAATTGCTTCCAAGAGTATGTTTAGCCTAGATAACTAAAACCCATAACAAAATAGCAAGAATCCATGGTAAACATAGAGTAAATGATGAAAAGTAAATGCAAACTAGGGTTTTGGGGAGAGTTTTCGAGTAGAAGTTATGAAGAGAGAGATGAGAGGCTAAAAAGTGAGAACTAAATGCAGCCCAATCCATCCATTACGGGCCACAGTACATTGCTGCGGCTCGCAATGACCCTTTCTGACCATGTTGATCATGCGTTTTCCTTCATTGCGGGCCGCAATACACGGCTGCGCCCTGCAGTGATCAATCTGCCCAGATTCTACCAAATTTAAGTATTTGGCCTTTTTCAAAATTCTCTTACTTTTTCAATGCTTTTTCAAAACTCGAACTCTTCCAAACTCGAACACTTCAATATGATATAAAACACTTCATAAATTAAAGAATTAGAATATAAAACATGTGAATTCATCCTAACCCTCTAACTGATAAAATGTTAATTTATTTTCAATTAAGTCCCTAATATATTACAAAATTAGATTTCGAATGTTTTAAAAGTGGGATATAAATTAAGCACATCAGGTGGCAAAATGACCCATAACCCGCGGGCCAAGCGGGTTATCTATTTGTTAAACCCGGTTGGGTACGAGTAAAATAAGTAATGAGTTAAATAGGTAACGAGTTAAATGGGTATTTAAAAAATATGGGTTGGGCGGGTTGGGTTTGCAGGTTGACCGTGGTATACCCATGTGGGTTGAAACCCTCAGATTTACCCATATAGGTTGATATATGAACCCATATAGGTCACTATATGGGTTGAAACCTGCGGGTTTTACCTATGTTGGGTTGGTATATAAACCCATGTGAGTTCATATATGAGTTGAAACCAACGGGTTTACCCATTTTTAACCCATTAGCTGAATAAATTTTCACCGAGCGGGTTATAACCCGACCCATTTTTGACCCATTATAAAATGGGTCGAAATGGGTCATGCCCATATTTTTAACAACCCATATTACCCGTCTCGTATTCGACCCGACCGACAATTGTTGAAAAATTTAGGGTTAGAATCACACTTTTAGATTTTATAGGGTTAGATTAGCACTTTTAGAAAAATAATAGGGTTACTTTTGTAATTTTCCATTGAACATAAGTATGTGAAGTTAGGCTTATTGTTAGGCTTATATTGGTCTGAATCTTAATACTCCCTCCGTTCCAACTCAAACTGCACACTTTCCAATTTTGGTTGTCCCAACTCAAATTGCAATTTCTGAAATTTGCCAAAAATGTCCTAGTTGACTTGACCCAAAATGATTAAAATGCCCCTTGATTAACTGAAATTACAATTGGGCTTGGGCTAATTAAGAGTGGATTAGAGTTTACTTTTCTCTCTTTACAAAGCTATCACTCCATTGACCTTTTCTATTCCCAACCACTCTCACATTTCCTCCCAACTTTTCCGCTTCACGTTTTTCTCTTCTGATTTCTCATCTTTCTCTCCCTTCTCTATCTCTCATTTCCTCTTATTTTGATAATCAAAGTCTCACTTTCTCTCATTTCTCTGAATCACGAAGTAACAAGTCCTAGCCTCCTTAATGTGTGTTGTTCTTGCGTCATTCAAGAGATTAATTTTTTTGCTTGAATCGGTAAGTTTGTTATTTTTGAAAGCGAGAACATGAAAGCTTGTTTTATTTGTGAACTTCATCTCAATTTCATTTTTTGTTGGTTTGGGTTTAAACCATGTGTTTGTTGTTCGTGTTTTAGATCTGGTTGAATAATGGTTTGAAACTGTAAATTTATGGTCGAAATATGGATTTTTATTTCATTTTGAATCGCTGGTGGATTTTAAAATTGTTTCTTACCCATTTTGTTGGAGTTCTTGGTATTTTAGGGTTACTTGTTCATGGATTTGGGGTTTTTGGATTGATGTTCATTCCTCTGGTCAATTTTTACTCACGCATGTTTGATTTGAGGATCAGATTTGAGCTTTCAGACATTTACTCTGTTCTTGGTGTTCTTGGTTGTGTGTTTATGTTTTTCGTCTTAATCTGTACTCCCTCCGTCCCAGCAGAATTGGCAAGTTTGCTTTTTCAAAGTCAAATTTGATAAACTTTGACCATTAATATAAATTAATATACATATAATAAATATATCATGTGAGATATTTATGAATTCATCTTAACATAAATTTTCTAAATATCATTTTTTTATGCGGAATTGGTATATGTAGCTAGAGATATTGCCAGTCAAACATGATCATTGAAGACCGTGAAAAAGTAAACATGCCAATTCTGCTGGGACGGAGGGAGTATCAAACTTTGAATTACTTATTCCGTCTTGTAAATATTAGCACATATTCTATTTTCATCTACCCCTCCCACTAAAGATTACTCTTTATATTCCACAATTATTGGCCATTTAAAATTTTTTAAATTAAATTTAGTAAACTTTTATCATTAATATAAGTTTATATGTACATGTGACGTATTGTTAGATTCATCTTAACATATATTTTCTAAATATCAATCTTTTACGCTGAATTGGTATGCATAGCTATAAATAATGACGATCAAAGATGATCATTGGAAACCGTAAAAAAATAAAGTGACCAAAACTAATGGGACGGAAGGAGTATATACTATAAAAATTTACCTAAAATAATAAAGACTACTCCCTCCATCTCAACCAAATTTGCACAGATTTTTTTCCAGTCAAAATAGTCGAACTTTGACCACATATTTGAATACATATATGAACAATAATTACTACAAACTAAACCTAATGTAACACTTTCCTTGCAACATTTATTTAAAATGTTACAATATCGTATAAAGTGTTAGTTAAACTTTTGAAAATTGTTACATAAATATTAAAAATTGTTATCTAAATTTTAAAAAGTATCACGTTAGGTCTAATGTAACATCGCCTAAAGTAATACTTGTAAAAGTGTTACAATAGGTTCAAAGTGCTAATGTAACTCTTTTTAATATTTAGGTAACACTTTTCAATATTTATGTAACACTTTTCAAAGGTTTAAGTAACACTATATAAGCTATTGTAACATTTTAAATAAGTGTTGCAAAGAAAGTGTTACAATAGCTCTAATTTGTCGTAGTGATTTTATCGTATGAGATATGGTTAGATTCGTCGTAACATATAGTTTCTAAATATCAAAATTTTGTGTGTCGTTATTATCTGTAGCTACACATATTTACAGTCAAACATGTTAATTGGGGACCATGAAAAGATCTTGTGCAAGTTTGGCTGGGACGGAGGGAGTATATTGTTAAATTATCCCAATGTTTTTAACTTTAACAACTTTGAAACTGGACTCATTGTTTTTCCAAAATATCCTTATATTTTAAAATTTATTCCCTGTCATAACAACCCCATAAAACTTTGAGGCAAAAAACAATTAGACCAATATTTTTGGGATGGAGAGAGTATTAAAGTTTTACTCGATTGGACCAAGTTTAAGAAATTTTTAATACTCCATCCATCCCAAGAATAATGGCCTAATTGCTTTTGGACCAAAGTTTTATGTAAACTGATGTGACATGGAATATTTGTGGAAAACTAGAGATATTTTGGAAAATTAGTCTGTCCAGTCTCAAAATTGTTAAAGATGACATTGTGAAAATTTAGTAACACATTCTTTGAAATTTTAGGTAATTTTCAAAGTATGCAATTACTTGTGGGACAGATGAAAATAGGAAGTAGGCAATATTTATGGGATAGATGGAGTGGCTAAGATTTCACAAGTGCAGAGGGGTCTTATTTAAGGCGTTAAAAGTGCTTGTTAGATAACAATTTTGAATTGTCTTTCCTAATTGAGCCATACGTATCATAACCGGCAATGCACGATGATTTTGAACCCGGCGTACAAGCAGTTCTGAACTCAAAGTCGTTGTTCGAGATTCAGAAAAAAGAGCTGCATCACATCTCTTCCCCTGCACTATTCCAATGATAAACATACCATCAATTCCCCAAAACTTCCATTAACACTTAAAATTGATATCAATCAACATATACTACTGTATACATGTCCACAAGATTGTACATGATCATTTACAAAATCAATCACCAAATAATGTCATGAACATCAAAATCATCAATATTAAACACTAACATTCTCATATTTACAATTTTCCCCGTTAAACTTACTAAAAATTGGATTGATTGAACCCTAAAAGTTTCTCCAGGGTGAACTCAAATGGTTGAGAACATTGGCTGAGAATTCATCTGAAAAGGAGTTTGTTTTGGAACGAATTTGGGATTTTATGTTGGAAAATTGGGAGATCAATAAAAGGAAGGAAATCGATGAAAGAAAATTTGGGGTAATCGATGTTTGGTGTTCAAACATGAAAGGAATGAAATTGATTTCTCGCGTGTGATTGAATTGAGATTTCGATTACGGAAAGAAATCGAAGAGGAAGGAGATTGATTTTTGCAATGAATGAGATTTGATTTCTCATTTGTATTCACACACAAAAAAGGAAAAAAAATTAATATCTAAATGTTTGAGTGATTTTACAACGTTCTTCAAAGTTTAACATCAAAAAATATCGGTTCCGAATTTGGAATGTCTACTAAAAGGCAGCTTTAGGGATTATATATGGAACCGCTGTCTAACGGTTCCGCTAATGACCATTTTTTCACTAGTGAATTTGTAAAGTGAACTAAAAAATCATTTTATTATCATTCAATAATATTTAATAAAATAAAAATTTTAGACTTATATTAAACCTATAGAGTTTTGTTTAAAACTCAATTGGTTCTATATAGACGTGATCCATAATTATATATTAAGTTATAATTTTATTTTTCACCAATGTGAGATTTTTAACACTCCCTCACGTGTGAAAAATATATATTTATTGTCTAAACATAGACCGAAAGGAGTTTTAAAGAGTACAAATACAACCATTAGTATTACTTATCATGAAAATATGAAAAGAAAGAGATTAAAAAGTGGAGATTACCCTGGATCAATCATATCAATATTAAATTCTCATACCATATTAAATTCATAAATTATTATTATAAAATCAATTGATTCTCTATTAGATGACAAAGTTTTTGAAAATATCATCTTTGAATAGCCATATGGAAAGATGAGAATTAATTACAATAATATGAAATTATGAGACTTAATTACAATTATATGAAATTATGAGACTTAATTACAATTATATGAAATTATGAGTTTATATTCTACAGTAACTGCAAGTGAAACATATGAGTTTTGGTTAAAAATATTACATATTTAGAGTAAAATATATTTTTTAAATATGTAATATTTTATTCAAAATATGTACTCCCTCCGTTTTTCTATGTTTGGCACCATAGGTTTAGGTGTTATTTTTTTGCAAGTTGAAATGTGTGGATGAAATTGAATGAGGAGAATAAAAAGTTTAATGAGTGGTTGAGAATGATGTACTTTTTTCCATAAAAGGAAAGGTGACAATCTTAGAAAAACATACTAAAATGGTAAGTGTGCCAAACTTAGGAAAACAGAGGAAGTAATGTTTTCAACCAAAACTAAAATACTATAGGTGTGTGAGTTTATCCAAATAGCTTATAACCCGAATTTTAATTGATTTAACTCGTGAATATTTTTCTTTTTATGGTAAAATTGTACTTGAATCCCCAATCTTTCCATAGCTTACATGAAGACCATTTTTTCAAGAGACGGACTCCTATTAAACTCACTTATAATTTTATGTATTAATATATGACTTTATACTTCAATAATATAATTTTTTTATATTAATATATGACTTTATAGTTCAATAATATGACACTATAGTTCAATAATATGACACTTTAACCATATATATCAACTTTGCATAGTTAAATAGTGATTACGCATTTGAATTTTGATTATTTAGACTCTATTGGAGAGCCTTTGATTAAATGCAGCCAACAAAGGCGGTTCAATTTTTTTGAAGAACCGCCTTCCCTAGGACGTTCCAAACTTAGAACGTTTGTAATTCGGCTCCCTGAATTGTTGGAAGGCAGTTCCCCCGACTTAGAAGTTGGTTTTTGAAGAATCGCCTTTTGAACTCAACTAAAATGAACCATCTTTGATTGTTTTTTTAAACCGCCTTCTATCTCTATGTGTTCCCAACTGGAAATCAGGATCCGATATTAGTTACGAGCTCGTAATTGCTGAGAGACTGTTAAGAATTTACTTCCTCTACCGTAACATTAATCGGGCTCACGTTCCGGCCTCAGAACTATTTTTCATTGAGTTATAGGGTTTAGTGTGCCTGTTCCAAGTTTGGAACCCTTGTCTTATGACATTAATGAAGGCCAAATTTTGTCATTTTTGTTTTACAAACTCATTAGGGGAAATTCGATTTTCGGAAGGGGTTTCATGAAGGGCTAACTAAGTGAAACTTTGTCAACGAAAAAGTTAAGAAAAATTCGATTCCATTGTTGTAAGGACATGTAGGGAATTTGGGTTACTTCGTTTAATGAGATTTATAAATGCTTTTCATGCAATTGGTTAATTATGATACATGCTTTAGATGATGAGTGTTAATGTGAATGTTTTTTCTTGTGAATGTCTCTCTAATATAGGTATAATCTACTATGGAACAAATTGAATTGATCGGTAGGGACATGAGAAAATTATCAGATTACTTCCCGTTGATAGAAACATTTCTTGTGGTTGCTTTTGAACACGCTTCGAAGAATGGCGCCGTGTGATAACGATTCCCTTGTAAGGATTATAAAAACGATGTATATTTGGGTAGGAAGAAGATACATGAACATCTCATCATGCGAGATTTTCAAACTAGATACGCTTCTTGGGTGTGGCACTGGAGATTGATCCGGCTTTGCAGGAAGAAGTAATTCATATAGAAATTGATGATTCTTTTATGAATGCCGGTTTTTAGGAAATAGTTGAGGATGTTGCTAGAGAATTTCATGGAAAACTTGAGGTTCTAAAAGCTTTGCACAACGATTAAATGACGACATTGTATACCATTTTGAGGCATTCAGTGTTGAGCGCGACTTTGCGCGTGATGAATTTGAAATCAAAATGCGGTTGGGTTGAGAAAGGGATGACAAAAACTCTTAAATTATTTTGTGAATTGCTTCCGGAAGGTAATATTTTGCCCAACCGATTGTATGCCGCTAAAAGAATTCTCTGTTCAATGGGAGTGGAATTGGAAAAAACCATGTATGTCCAAATGATTGTATGATGTCTAAGAGTGATGAGAACATGGACCTAGAATGTTTTCGGATTTGTGGCAAGTCATGGTACAAGTTGAAGTGGGGTAGAATCGAGGTTGGTGCGGAAGTGGAGTTGACCATGAATAAAATACACCTGCAAAAGTTTTATGGTATCTCCCTATCATCCCTCGGTTGAATAAGTTGTTTGCATGGAAAGAAGATGCTAAGTTTTTGTGATGACGTGCTGAAAGAGATCGAATGGGGAATAACGTGGTAAGTCATACGACTAATGGTGAGCAGTGGAAGAAATAGAAAGTATGTATCCCGAGTTTGGTGCTGAGTCGAGGCACTCGAGACTAGGTCTTTCCACCGATGGAATGAATCTGTTTGAAAATATGAGTAGCACACATAGCTTGTTGTGCGGAATATCGAGAAAGAACAAGCGAAGAAAATAAAAGCAAAAGACAAAACACCAGAATTTACGTGGTTCACCAATTTGGCTACATCCACGGCCGACCAAGATCGGATTCCACTAGAGAGAAAAGGCCAGATTACAGATTTCCTACTCTCTACCAATCCTATCTCTTAGAGTTACAGTAAAAGGACGAGGCACTATATATAGCCCTCTCCATCGTAAACCCTAATAGCTTTGGGCCCAAAAACATTTTGGCCCAAACCGAAACAGAAGACAGAATACCAATAACAACCGAAACAGAAGACAGAATACCAATAACAGCGAGACCCCCGCACCAACCCGTCGAAGCGGCTAATACGTATTCAAGGCATACCAACAAATTCAATCAATAATATTCAGCGAGTATCTTGTTCTTATTATTTCTTTGAAATTTGATCCTCTCAACCATTACAAGTGGTATTAGAGCTACCTTTCTTGTGCATCGCAATCTTGCTTCAAGAACTGCAGCTATAGTGTTTCCGTTCTTCTCCGGAAAGAATCCAAAAAATTGGGTGCATAAAATGGAGGCATTATTCAGCCTCAATTCAATACCAGTGGATTGACGAGTCGCATTAGTTCAACCCTATCTAGAAGGTACGGCAACTTATTACTACAATGCACTCATATCTTGTTTAGGTTTTGGCACTTGGGAAGATATTTGTGATAAAATGATTCTAAGGTTCGGTTCGGATGATGATGAAATTGAAGAAATTCCTCTTGCTCCCGAGTATGAATTTTCTGAGATTTGGACAGCGATGGATAATCGTGAATTGATCTTGAAAGTTAAATACGAATTGTCGGCAGATTACAAGTTTTGGGAATTTGGAAATTCACTGAAGAAGATAATGAGAACATGGGATTGAGGTGCAGATTGATGCAACAGACACGAGGTTTACAAGTTCAATTGAATGTTCTATGAGGTCTTTTCACAGCGAATTCATGTCTGATATGAAAAGGCATCATGAGCAAATGATGAGCTATGATGCACGAGACTGGGAACCGATTGCAGTTTCCGGTTGAGAACACTACGAGGACGGAAACTGGGACGGAAATAGCATGGGGATGTCCCGAAAACGTCCCCGAAAAGCCGAAACCGGTCAGCCATTTCCTCCCATGTGGGAGGTCGTCACCGTACCTCTCAAAGATACTATTTTAAGCCCAATATGCTTACTAAGTACAACTAAGTAGATAGTTGGCAAGTCGGGGTCGTCCACAAAGAAGAGGGATTTTCCTAAGGGTTCATACAATTAGG
>JAULKM010088717.1:0-11323 GCA_032355605.1 Rubia tinctorum
CCCATACTAATTAACAAAAGCAAATCAAACATGAAATCAAAGTAGAACAAAGATGGAAAAGATGGAAAAACTAGGGTCTTACAGTGGGAAATCGGGAGAGAATAAGTTCTGGAAGAAAGAGAAAGTAATGAGTATGTATAGTACAAAAGGTCCAAAAAGTAAGTTTGGGCCTACGACCGTAGCGGCTTCTTCTCTTTAGTCTTAGTGTAGTTGTCTCCTCTTCCTTTCTTCGGGTCTTCAAATTCTTCATTGTCTTCAAAATGGAGTCTTCAAGGTCTTCAAATCTTCAACAATTACCTCATCTCACGGAATCCTTGTTACAAGTGACAAAAGCGATAAAGTCTCTCTTAACTCTAGCAATAGAATTTCAAGGTAAAATAGAGTATCCAAAGCACAAAAACCTACCAAAATGAGTACAAAAGATCTCCAAAATTATCGTATAATATGGACACATCAACGTGCAATCGACAAATACTGTAGTGCACCAACCAAAGAGCGATAAAGTGTGGGATTTCCGAATGGCTTACCGGAAGAGCTTTAAAGCTGCGAAAATGCTACAAAAAGGATAGCAACATGTGCTTAATCCTGCATTTCGGCGTGCAATAAAATTTCCTTGGCATATTTGGCCTAACCAAGGAATAAGTCATCGGAAGTACGAACAACCTCCAATCCCAAGAAATATTGTAAAGTGCCAAGATCTCTTGAATTCCTGATTGACCCGATCAATAAACTTCTGAATAAGATGACCATCATTCCCAGTGAGAATAATGTCATCAACATAAAGTAGCAAATAAAGTAAAGAGGCATCCTATGAAAACACAAATAAGGAGGTAGAATTAGATATGAAAAAAGATGTGTACAAAACCAATCAGAAAAGGTATTTATTTCTTAACCCGATTCCAATTGATTTACAATTCTATTAACTCCCTTATCAGTACCAGCCATTTTCCTTTGCATGGCAAGATGCCATAGTATCTCCCGATCTTATTCAAGAGGAGATCTGAGAAAAAAGGAGTCCATGTAGTCTTGGCTATCTTTTTTTAATGCCACATCATTTACTTTGACGTTTCACTATGAAGTTTTAGCGAACATTTCATTATTCGAATTAAATTGGTTACTTGTTTGTACCTTTATTCTTGTTACAACTTCCGTTTACATTGGCCATGTCTAACATCATATGCCGCATATCTAATCCAAAACACAATATAATATAAAGTTTTTGCTCTTTTTAATTTTGGTGTTTTGGTGTTTTTGATGTTTTGGTGTCAAACGGGATATTTAAGAAATTTTGGGTAATCTAATAAACTCGAACTATCTAAAAATAACATACCAATATTATTATATGTTACTGATTTTATTTATCTTGTTAAAATATATAACTTCTAAAAAACATATTTAAAACCATAAATATTCCATCATACTATATCTATATATCACTGAAGAAATTCCAAACAAAGCACAAACCAAGACATTTAAGTAATATTTAGTAATCTAAACCCAAGTTGTCTAAAAATTATATAGTACCAATATTATTATTTCAGGTTTTATTTTTATATTATGTATAATCAATCAGAACATGTTTCAAATATATAACTTTTTAAAGACATAAAACAATAAATATTCCATTATATTATATCTATATATCACTGAAGAAAATCCAAAAAATATAATAGAATATACAAAAGGTTCAAATTTTTTAATACAATGATATAGCACTTTTGATAGAAAGATGTAGGTATATATTTATACATCACAAATTCTTATTGTAGACTGACTAACTGTTAGACGAGGGAATTTTATAATTAGTGAGACTAATAGGGTCATTTGATATTTACTTTTATTTATTGCAATGTGTTTAAAATTTTAAAATGAATCTTTGTGTTAAGTAATTATTTTTAAATAATTTGACAAAATATTATAAATATTCGTATTCAGTGTTTAATGATTTCTAACTAAATTGATTATTTCACTTCATAACTCAAATAGTTTTACTTAGATGACTAAACTTTAAAATTTTATATAAAATTCTTTATTTCCAATCACTAGTGGAAAAAAGGTAACTAAAGATGTTTAACGTGCTAGAGAAGGCTCCTGAGATATGCCTTCTCTGCCTCCGCATTTGATCGTTGACGATAAAAAACCACCGTTGATTTAGTTCCGAATTCAATTCCAAATTCGAAACCCATATTGGTGATTCTGAAGAAACGGGAAGCAAAGGAACACACCAAACAACAATCTCACACCATCTATAACAACACATCATCAACATCAGATGTTTAAAGCAAAGTTTAGAAACCAAAAAACTTAATCAAAGAAAAAGTTTTCAGACCTCAAAATTGGTTGAGGGGTGGGCCAGCGCTGGAGAAGAAAGATTCAACGCTGGGTCGACGTTGAGTCAGAGGAGAAGAAAGATCTGCCATTGCAGAATAATGCGATCAATGGCTAGCGTTGGGTTGCAGGAGAAGAGAGAGTCGTCGCTGAAGGGTGGATCGTCGCTGCATCGGAGAAGAAGAGATATCAACTGCTGGAATTAGCCAGTAAAAAGGAGTTAACCGGTGTTGAATTTGCCTGGAAATACATTTACCAGCTAAAATTTGGTGGTATTTTTGCAGCACCGGTATGTAGGCATAATACCGGTTCTAAAAGAGCATTTAATGCTCACCTACCACTATTCATTGGGGGTATAAAGTGCGATTTTGGGGAGATAAAGTTATTAATGGTGTTTTTTTGGAGGGTTTTGACATTGAATGCTCAAATGAAGACCCACAAAAGTAAGGTTTTAAATCGTTTGACATGTTATTAATGATGGAATATGTTACAAATGGTTTGTATGTATATATTTTGTGTGTTTGATCATGTTCATGACACTTGTATTCTTGGAAAACATGTGATAGTTTTTTAGATCTCTTGATGTCATTAATGTTTTTGTTTTAGTTGTCAAATATTATTTTTTGTTTAGGAATGTGAAATTGTTATGTTAGTTTTGAATGTTGTGATGTGAGTTCTTCGTAAGGTTTTCAAAATTCATTTAGAATGTTTATAATCTTGCATAGCTATGGTAATTGTGTGGAACTATAATGGTTGCAAATTCGTAAATTTGTAGAGATGGAACGTGGAATTGAGAGGCGTAAGCATGTGTATTGCAACGTTAGTTGGTTGAGCAAAGAATATGTTGATTTCATGGAAGATTTTTTAAAGCATGCATTTGGTCGTGAGAAACGAGTTTTATGTTTTTGTCGTGATTGCAATAATCATAATCGTAATGGTGATAGAGACATCATGAAACTTCACTGGGTTAGGAGAGGATTTGAAAAGGACTATTTGGTTTGGACGTTTCAGGGTGAGAAAGCACCGCCGGAGATGGTTGTAGGTTGTGGAGGAGAGTGTTTCGAAGACGTAAATTTAGATGACATGTGTGATGATGTTGTCGATGAATTTAGGGGGAGGCCCGAGGTTCTGTCAAATTAAGTGAGAAGGATAGACAGTTGTATCTCGGCTGCAATAAGAAGGATACAGTGATGTCATATTTGATGGAATTGTTTAGTATGAAAGGTGTTGGTAGATGGACGACACTAGCATGAACAAGTTGCTAAAATTCTTGGATAAGAAACTTCCCTCCGGTAATGGGAAAACGAACAACCTCCACGAAGCGAAGATGATTCTTTGTCCAATGGGATTGGAGTACGAAAAAAATACATGTTTGTCCCGACGATTGTATTTTGTACAGGTGTGACTGGGAGAAGGAGGTGACATTCCCCATATGCCAGGTATCACGATACAAGAAAAGGATAAATGCGGTTGTCGATGGAGATGTTGTTGTAAAGTTAAGGAAATGGAGAAATGCGGTTGTTGATGGAGATGTTGTTTTAAATAATTTATAATTTTAATTTTATTGCCATTAAATAATTTCATATTAGCAATAAGCGCTCGTTCACGACATATCTCGACATGGGGAAATACATCATATACTGCAACGAGCTTGTGAAGAGCATGCAAGAGTCGGGAAAGGTGGTTTTATTTCCGGAGTTTCGACCTTCAACTTTCTGCAAAAAAACATCAAAATGCATTGTTTATCGATAGCATGGTGGAGTTCGAGAACAAACTTGGCAACTTCAGAGCAATGACTTGGCCATCGAACTCACATATAGATGTTTGGATGGGTAAGGTTTAATTTTTCACATTAACTTTATTTATTCATATTATAATTTGTTTCAAATATTAACAAAAACTCTTTTTCAAGGCACCTCTGTGACCAAGTATTCGAAACAACAACAACTGCATTCATTTTGAGATTGTGTTGTACGGGAGGCTATGCAGCGAAAATCAAGGAAGCAGAAACCGAAGGTAGTGCTATCGTAATTCTGGAAACCGTGCTTGTTATTGATGTCGAGGTTTATGTGGTGTCATATATTAAAGTGTAAGTGACACTTTTCAATTTTTCTCAATTACGGAAAATTATTCACCGATGACAATTTCATTCATGTGCTACTTTCTCTTCAACGCAACGATCATTGTTACTTAATACTCACCTGTCCTAGTACGGAGGAAGTCTTTACCTTTGACTCGATGACTGCAGGAATCAAACCACACAACATTAATGAAAACAAAATTATTTTCAGGTACTTTCATTCCTCCATCGTACTAATTTTAATGTCTACAAGTGTGAGTTACCTAACCATTAAAATGTTAAACATTACCAGGATTGCATGCAAATATCAAAAGAAGAAAATACAATTACACATGGAATATCACAAACATCGATGTAAAGCAATCAATCCAAGACTCCCTTCATTTCCCCCATTATTTAATACAATTACGTTCAACTCGATTTTTTCATTTGCAGTACAGACGCCAGGAGAGTGATTAGGAATGCGGATACTACGTCCTCCTCTTCATGGAAGAGTTTGTGCTCAACACTACTTCTACAGAAATTCTAGAGTTGGTCAAAAAATAACAAATTTAACATTTCTTCTTCGTATTTAATAAATGATTTCACGTAATTAATCATCGGGTTGTTTTATACGCGACATATATTTCCACTGAGAAAAGGAACATACAATGGCAAGGAGATACAAGTTGTAACTGATAGATGGTGTCAGACTTGGGTAGACGTATATTCCAAAATGTGCAAGACTTTTAAATACCTCGATAAGTTTAAAGAAGTATCGAAAATGGATTTCATAGAAAATATTACATGTTTTCCAAAATTTGCTTAAGGATGATTTTTTTTTTGTTAAGACATGTTCAATTTTTAATCCATTCATTTCTTCTTTCTTAGCATTAATCTTATTTGTAGATTACATCTTGTTGGTTGTGATATTTACCGGGTTTCGATCCAGACGAGCCAAGAAAAATTAAAATATGGCATTAAAAATGAAAATTAAAACCAACACCGGTTTATAAAATTAATACAGGTAATGAAAAATTAACATCCAACTAGTAACAAGCACCGGAAATTCATTTACATGCCGGTGCTGGAAGATAAAGTCCTTATAATCTTAAGTTCGTAATGTCATTATATGCCGATGCTAACTAAAACCGGTGCTCAAACAACAAGGCAATGTTCATCAATTTAAAAACAACACCGGTAACATGAAACATGTGCTGCTCTCTTTCTACAATCAGCAGTTGCTTTCTACCGGTGTTGGTTATTGGGGGCTAGCACTGCTACAGTACTATTGACACCGATAATATTGACCGGTGCTGGAAATTTTTAATCAGCACCGGTTTTGGAAATCGGTGAGTCTGTAACTACGTTTCAACACCCCCATACTTAGGCACCGATAATCTGGGGGCCCAAAATACCGATGCTTATGTACCTAAATATCTGTGCCATGAGGGTGTCTACAGTAGGGTTTTTGGTTTTTATCAGGAGAATAGAAAAGGCAAGGGTGAAAACCCTAAGTAATGTAATTTACTTTATATTGTTGGATAAAAAGACAACCCATTAAAGGAGGTTTTACAATAAA
This sequence comes from Rubia tinctorum, assembly GCA_032355605.1. Taxonomy (NCBI): domain Eukaryota; kingdom Viridiplantae; phylum Streptophyta; class Magnoliopsida; order Gentianales; family Rubiaceae; genus Rubia; species Rubia tinctorum. The sequence goes on from JAULKM010088717.1 coordinate 5,970, forward strand.
ATCACTTTTAATAGATTTTCACTAAAAGCGAAACCACATTTAATCGATTTGAACACCTTTAAAATGAAAGGGTGACTTGGGAGGGTGGGTCCGAATTCGGAACTTATCGGACTCTAATTAAAAGCATTTCATCAAAAAATCAAAGGAACCGCATATGATTGTTTCCTTTAATCAAGAGTTTTCCACAAGTAAATTTAAATTGTAAGACACAAAAATTACATAAAAATAAATTTATTTTTTAAATTAATAATGCCGTGCAACACGCCGTGGGACTTCATTAGTGCTATTGATCCTTTTTTGAAAATTGTCTTACAAGAGCGTAAATTAGGAAGAAATTAATTATACAAAAGTTAATTAATGATAACATTTTAATATAGAGAAAGTCTCCTATAAGACCAATTGACGGTTAGACCAATTATATAAAAACTCATTTAATAACTATCAGTGTCAAAATATAATTATTTATATATTGTGATAGTATATTTTTAAAAGTTATTGGAATCTTGGTGCAATAAATAAAAACAAGAGTCAAGTGCTAAAATGACCCTAAGCTTAGACTGAAAGTGCCAATATAACCCTGCAAAATGAGAAAGTGCTAACGTAACCCTAACTTTTTGATATATGTGTCAATCTAACCATTGGCGCCGTTGACTTCAATTGTTAACGGGAGATTTGGCTAGAATTTTAGAAACTGAGTTAAAAAAAAGAAAAAAGAGAAAAACACTTCTTTTCTCCTCCAATCAATAAATTTATTTTCTCCTCTGCGTTGACATTTCTTTTATCCTTCGCCGATCAAAAAATTTCTTGGTCTCCTTCGCCGCCAGTTTATCCACCGTCGCCTCTGCCTCCATTTCCATCTCCACCACTGCCTGCAACCGCTTACTGCTATTCTCCCCCTTCTCCACCGCCAACCGACATCTGTCTGCCGCCACCCACCATCATCGGAGGAAGCTCAAACTACCCCCAGACACCACCGTCTGCGATTATCAGCAACTCTTATCCTCCCGTCAACGGGTACGAGTTCTCGTCGCTGCCCAATCTCATGGTCCCTTACTTCCCGTACTACCACCAGTCCGCCGTCGGGTAAAAGTAATTCCCTTCCGCCCTCGACATCCCCCGCCACAGTTTCCGCCATTGCATTCCTCCTCACTCTAGTCACCTGATCGCCACCGCCTGCCGTGTTAATCTAATATACTCAGGATGAGGATACATTATGGCGATGGTGTCTTTGTGCGGTGGTGCTGGTCGTGTGAACGTCGGGTTGGGCTGAGCTGCCTGTTTGCTTGACGAGAGAGAGGAGGTTTACCGGCGATGGGGAGATAGGGTGGTGGCCAATGGTGGTGGAGTAGTTGGGTGGTGGCCGGTGGTGAACCGGCGATAAGGAAATTGGGTGGTGCTGGGTGGTGACCAGTGGTGGTGAGTGGTGGCCGTTGTGGTGGGGGTAAGGGTAAATTTTGAAGAAAAATAAAGGGGTGAAATGAGAATTTAATTTATTGGCCAAAGGGTATTTTCATTTTTCCCGTCTAGTCAACGCCATAATTGATTAATCAACGTCAGAATAGTGCCAAAAGGTTATAACTGCGCAATTCAACCTAAAGTTAGAGTTATTTTGACACTTTCTTATTTTGCAGGGTTATACTGGCACTTTCAATCTAAAATTATGGTTAGAAGTATACAAATTCCTAAAAACAAACATCATATTACCTCATTCGTTACATTAATTATAAAATTACCCCGTTTAACAGTTAATCGATCTAAAAACAAGACTTTGTTTCAATATAACATCTTTAATTTCATTCACTTCAAAGAAAATTTAAATTGAATGGTTGTATATTTGAATTCACTCTCAATTAACTTCTCAATGACTTCTCATTGACAATTTCGGTTTAACAGCTTAACAGGAGAACTTCTCATTTAAAAGTATCAAAAAAATAAATAATTTATTTATTGACTAGTCTAAGTGACGACTTTAACATGAGTATCATCGATACATTTATCTAATTGATGTCTTCCCTCACATTATTTTTGTGACTTGATTTCTTTAGTTACTTTTGCCTTTTAACTTCTTCTTTTATAGAAAAACTTGCATTTTAACTTTTAAACCCATCAATCTTTCGTTATTATTAACATTTTTTGTTATTTAAATCCGTCCAACTTTTTACAAATCATTATCAAACTAATTTTAATAAAAATGTTTTTAAATCTACAATGAAATAAGTCTTATTTCATTCCAATCCAATCCAGTTCAGTCCAATTAAGTTCAGTATAGTCAAATACAATATAGTTTTTGTTAAGGCCTATTTTTACTATGCTATAACTATACTTAAATTTAATAAAATTAAATTAAATTTAGCTGAATTTAGTATTTTAAATTATTTAAATAAATTTCCTTTCATTATATTAATGACATATACCAATATAACCCTACCTATTTGAGTAACTGCCAATATAATACTCAGATAATTTTTGGTGCAAAGAAAACCTAATTAGTTGATAAAAGTGCCAATATAACCCTAAAACATCATTTTCGGCATTGATCGACAATGCCCACACGTAAAATGATTTAAATGTCCTTTAGCCTAAAATCTATAAGTATTAGGACAATTTTGCCCTCATGCCACCAACAGCAGCTTATCGCTGCTCCACCACCACCATTACGAGCTTCTCGCCGCCCAACCACCGCCGTCGTCGCCGCCAGCTTACCGTCGTCCCACCATCATCGTCATCACAACCTTCCACCCTCACCCCACCGCCGCAGAATCACCCCGCACAACCTCTCATACTAGTCACCCTTCTGCCACTACCACTCTTCCAACCCCGCCACAACCCTGAGGGTGAGTTTGCAATTTTCCAGTTCCCCTCTCCTCCTCTCTCACATTTTGCTAATTTGACTACAACCACTCTCTCGTCTTACCGGTAGAGAAGCACCGCAAACAAAACATACACTCACTCAATAAACATCCAAAATCATATAGCAATGCTAACTCTCCAGTCTGCGCAACCGCTCGCCCATCCCAATTCATCCACTCTATACTCCTCCATCCTCACTCCCGCTAATCCCTTATCCTATTCCATCAAAACCCTAAAGCTCGCTCCATCGTACCTAAAACACCAAATCCAATCCCTCATTGAGTACAACTGCAAGCCAAAACTCATCGGCAAAACTCTGTGAATCATCGTCATCACCTCCAGAGCTCCCTTGCCACCCTTGCCATCACCGTGAAACCCTAAACCTGTCATCGAAACCCTAGCACCATCACTCCCGACGCCCAACCTCCACTATCAAAACCCTTGCACCAACGTAACGTCACTAGCACCCTCACCATTGCCCGCTCCCCTCGAGATCTCGAGAATTTTGTTGGTTTTCACCGATGATGCTTAGATCAGATGGAGGCTGAGTGTGGATCGTAGACGGCGATGATGTTTATTGGTGGATTGTAGACGGTGAGCTGGTAAGCTGAGCGGTGGCTTGGGCCCGTCGTTGGAATGACCGATGGGCGGTGGCTGAGAATGAATGGTCGGCGGAGAATGTGATTGTTTGGTTGAAAGACACTTTGATTGTTTGGTACGCTTGTTTGGCACACATTGGCGGGAATAGCGAAAGAGAAGAGAGAAGAGGGTGGCTAGAATTTTATTAGGGTTAGGGGTATAATTGTTATTTTTCCTTTTATGTTTTTGAAGGGGTAAAGTAATATTTTCAATCAAATCTGGCCTTAAACTGTAAGAATGGGTAAATTTTCACTTACATAAACTATATAGGGTTATAATTTCCCTTTCAATTATCAAAAGGTTATATTGACACTTATGTCAACTAGGGTTGTTAAAACACTTTACTCTTACATTTATTTTCTCATCTCAGCTCCAACCATCTCCAATAATCTCATCTCAACTCCAATCATCTCCAATAATCTCATTTCAACTCCAATAATTTCATCCATCTCCAACCATCTCCAACAATCTCATGTCATCTCTAACCATCTCCATTTCGGACAGGACATGCAAATGTATCTTTTACGGGCACGTTATTTAAACATATACAGAAGAAAATGTCAATTATATCTTTAACATCCTAATAAATGCAATTATTATACTGCATTATTGAATTGTTATATGAGACATTAACTTTTAGATAAATGGACTAAATAAAATATAAATAATTAATATTAAATAATTTAAATATAAATGGAGGTTGTCTCTTGAAAGACGATCTTTCCAAAAATATGGAAAGACCAAAGTTTAAACTGAAAATTAGAAGAAATAAAGGTAAAAAAATTTAGTTGCATTAATCGGATCATAAATTTATAACTACTGCATGTTACATAATAATTTTTTAATATTGCAACTAAAATCTTTTAGATTTCAAAAATTCTAATTAAACTCATTTTCCATTAACCTATGAAAATACAGTATTTCCCAATACTTTGCCATATACATATACTTAAAATGAAAAGAAACGAATTTAAATAAAAAGGCAAAATCTTTGGAAATACCATCTTTTCATAGGTTTATGGAAAGACGGAGTTTAATTAGAATAATAGAAAGGTAAAATATTTTAGTTGCAATGCTATAAACTTACTATACAACGTGCAGTATAAGTTTATAACCCGATTAATGCAATCCAAAATTTTTATCTTCATTTATAATAAATTGCATTTTAAACCTTGGTTTTTCCATAGGTAAAGACCGTCCTTCTAAACTCAAATAAAAAACAACAGCTATTATAATAATCAAGCTTTCTAGGTGTTTAATGCGAAATTGCTAGCTGTAACCATATTTTGTTAAGTTCAAATTCTGATTGTAGTGTAGTGATGAAAGTGTGTTTTTAACCCTAAGTTTTGGAGAAAAGTGAATAAATGACCTTGTAAAATTTGAAAGTGCAAAAATAACCTCCGACTTTGTTGAAAAAATGTCAACAGCCAAATTGGCCGGAAATTGGTGAAAAGACCATAATACCCCCGAGATTTTAAAAAACTCAAAAAAGAAAAGACTAAATCTTCCTCACCCCCACTCCCATTTCTTCGCCAGCCAAAATCTTTCGATACCGCCACCCTCCCCACACACAAAATCTCTCTCAATAAGGCTTTTTCTTTCTTTCTGACAAAATTCTCGGATTCCATGTCTGCACTTTTACCCCTCTGCCCTAAAGGTACATCCCCAACCGCCATCAATGCATAAAAATCCAATATTTATGTTTTTTCTCTACGTTTAAAAACTTCTCGATCTTCATTTCGTGCTTCAATCCGTGTGTTTTCCCTAAGGTTTGAGCGGGGGGAGTGGTAGGTGAATTCCCTGGAGGCAGATGGAGTGGTAGGTGAATTCTCCGGTGGGTTTCAAGAACAAAACCACTAACAATT
>JAULKM010088728.1:0-11322 GCA_032355605.1 Rubia tinctorum
TTGGGTTTCAGCCCAATCGGCCCTTCTTTTTTTTCTCCCATCAGCCAAGTGAAACGACGTCGTTTCACTTATCAAAACGACGTCGTTTTGATAAGTTAGTAAACAAAAAATACAAAATGAGATCGTCTTCTCCCTCGTTCTTCAGTGGCCGCCGTTCGCCTAAAAAGACCACCTGCAAACTTACAAAGGAGGGGGGCGGAATCCATAGATTCATGTGGCCCTTAGCCCTAAATTTCGGGCCAACAGATCCTAGGGGTAACGCCACCACCCCCTCGCCACCCTCTGGTTCTGCCCCTGTATCGGATGATGATCCAGATGATTCCACCTCAGCATTACCATTTTCAGCATTCATACTTTTAAGTTTGTCATCCTCCATTGAACTAATAGTGCGCCAACTTTCTTTTGAACATGTGTCATTAGTAACTACAACTTAATATTGAAAAAAAAATAGTATCAGTAGCCAAGTCTTAAATTGAAGTGCTTACAAAATGATATCTCCGAAAAGCTATAAAATCCAAAATTTTACACTTAACTTACTAAATCACATAAACAAGTTTCAGCATCAAAGCAAAATGTTCCAAACGTAAAAGAAAAGGAACAATCAGCTCTACTAAATGACGCAAATGTAAAAATAAGTTCTATCAACAAGATCAAGAATCTCTGCAATCAAAAATAAATAATTTCTTGACTTAATTGTGCTATGATCAGACGCTAAACGTGGTTTAATAAATGGATCAGCAGCCAGAAAAACATTCGAAAATTAAAATCCAACAAACACATCAATAGTTAAATACTATTTATTAAACTAATCTAATTAGACTTTTAAAATGCATCAATAGTGGAGCACATAAACATTAACAAATTAACAAATGGGATGGTGTTGGTATACTGATAACTTACCCCTTCAGTAGAAAAAGAAGAGAAGCAGCTTTGTGGTTGATGGCGAACTGGACATATTTGGTAAGAGAAATCGAGATTGGATTTCTTTTTATACTCGATTGGACTCATTCCATATAATATGATAAGATGATTTGGGATGGAAATTTACCTCAAAAAGTAATTTAGAGCGCCAGAAATTGAAGACAATGGATTGAGATTTCATGGTTTAGAAAAGTTGAATTCCTCTTCCTTGACGGTGAAATCGAATTCATCATTTTGATTTCGAAATTGATGCAATTTTGTTGGGACATCATCCAGATTTACTGCGGGTTATTTAGGAGGATAGGGTATTGACCGGAAATATTAAAGAGAGTGATGGGATTTCCTTTTTTTAAAGAGAAAAGTGCTACCATGAAATTAAGACGAAAGTGCAAATATGACATGCAATTTCCGAAAGTGCAAATATGACCCTTGACCACGTTGACCCTTTGATCAACCTTTTTACTGCCAAAATAAAGTGAAGTTACAGTTTTGCCCTTATAATTTTAAAAATAAAAACTCAAGAAAATGTGGAAAGACTTAATTGCCCTTTAACTTATTTCTTCTTTTCACCTTATATTTCTTTCTTTTTTCCATTCGTTGTCAGCTTGTCTTCTCGCTCTATCTAAGCGCGTCTTTGTGCAATTTTTCTTCACCTCCAGGCACACAAACCGAGGCACACAAATGGAGGAAGACTTCAATCCAGTCGCTCGTCGCTGCCGTCCAAGTCTTCTCGCCCTGTTGTCCTACGCCGCCGGTGGAGATCGTCGCTTTCGATCTTCCATCTCGGCTTCACCCTGTAAAACAGGGTATCTTCGAAAATAAGGGTTTTCAGTCTTCTGTCTCGCCTCAGTTTTCATGGGCACAACGGGGATGGTGTTTATAACAACGTCCTTGACCAGCGGGACCTGCATGACGGTGCTGCTCTCCATCAACGTTATCATCGGTGTGGTGGCACACAAGAACAATTTCAGCGGCGTCAAGGCGATATCCACCGTGCTCTGTATCTGGAGGTTTTCTTCCCACGTCTACGGCTTGCACGGCCTGGCCAAGAAGGAGAAGCAAGAGAAAGTTGGGACCACCGTGAATGGCGGCGATTTTTCCCTGGGCCCCGTTCTAGAGATGGGTGGCGTAGGTGCACACAGTCACAATTCCACTCTGCCTGATGCGTAAATGCAGATACTTTTTTTTATTATTTTTTTAATTGATGGTGATGGGAAATTAGTAATTAGTAATTGAGGTCATTTTTAGTGCACCGTTAATCAATTTTTTACTTAATTTAAGTAGTGGAGTAGTATAATTTAATTAATTACCGAATCAAATCGAGTTTGGTTTTTAATGTTATGGTTTAGAGCGGAGGTGCCCAACTCAACAGGAGATATTAGGGTTTGTTTTTCTTGGATGTGTTATGGTTGGTTATGGTGTTAAGCACGGGCTGGTTGTGAAGTTCAATAATGGATGGGGTTTAGTTTTCATGAATATGTTCAAGACTTGTGTAGATGAGATTGATACAACAGTGTTATGTAGGTTGTTGAGCATATTGAGGCTCCTAAGGCAGTGCTTGAACAGCTGTCTATGGAACGGGAATGTTCAGTCCTTGTTCAGATTTTGTAATGGTTAGTTCAGTACTTACGTGTAATTTGATAGGGTCAGATCAGCACTTATTAATAAATTATAGGGTTAGATCAACACTTATTAGTTAATGATAAGGTCATATTGTCACTTATTAATGAATGATGGGGTTAGATCAACATTGGTACTCAGGGGTATTTCGGTTAAAAATATATCAAAATTTAGCTCAAGGGTATTTTAGTCATTTCGTGTTTTCTCTTCGCATGAATTTACACGGTCAACGCCGGAAATATAAACTTTGGGTATATTGGCAATTTTTTTCCAAAAGTCAGGGTTATATTGGCATATACATTAAAAACTCAGGGTTATATTGACACTTTTTGAGGTTGCGGGGTCATATTTGCACTTTCAACCTAATTTCAGGGTTATAAATGTAAATAACCCATTTAAAAAAACTTTTGTGCGTTGAAGGAGGAACGAATTACCTTTCCTTTTATTTTATTCTATTTTAAAATATATAACTAATATTTTTCATTTAATAAACACACATTCTTTTTTAATAAAAATTATGACTCTACTTGTTTTTTACATGTTAAATTCCTATTTGATATATATTAAAATAATCATGTAAGATAGTGTTATATTCATTATATAATTTTATATTATAGTCTATCATTAATTTTATGTGCACGGAACTTAGGTTGTTAAAATTTTATGTTTTATTTAAAACATTAGTTGCAACTTTTTAGTGAATTATATATATAATAGATATTTTTTATTTATCATATAAAATTAAAAGTATAAACATAACTTATTTTCTAATTAACTATTTTATAACTATGATATATTATACCATGCTAATTATTTTCTAGTAAACTCATTACTAAGTAAATGATACTCTCTCCATCCCATAGAAATTAGTACAATTACTTTTAGATCTGTATTTTATGCAAGATCAGTTGGAAGTGTTGATGGGAAATAAAGAAAGGGTATTTTGTAATGGAAGAGTTGATTAGTATATTTAATCAACCTCTTGAGGGATAATATAGTAATAAGTTCATTTTTTGCCACTTTAGGTAATAATTGAATTGTGTCAATTCTCGTGGGATGCACGAAAATAGAAATTGGCACAATTTCTATGGGATAGATGAAAAATATTATAATATTAATTACCTATCATTCTAGTTTTCCCAAACACCATATAATAAAAATTGATTGCTTTCTATGGTTTGTGTGGTGGTGCTGTCAACTAGGGATATTGAAGTCATTTTCACAAAGCTAAATCCAAATGGTCTATAAATAACATACTAATATTATAATAATATTATAATATGTTACTTATTTTAATTCGTTACTATATATAATCAATCATAACTTGTTAAAATATGTAACTTCTAAAGATATATTTAAAACCATAAATATCTCATTGTATTATATCTATATATATCACTGAAGAAAATCCAAAAAAAAACACATAATCTAAAATAATAAAATGTTCAGATTGTTTTTACAATGATAGAGTACTTTTGATAAAAAAATATGTATACACATTATTATATATGAAAAAGCCTTGTTTTAGACCGATTAACTGTTAAATGAAGACTCTTTATAATTTGTGAGACTAATAAGATCATTTAATATTTACTTTTTTATTTCAATGAGATACATATAATTATGATAACATTTTGAAATGAATCTCAACATATAAATAATTAATTTTTCAATAATTTGAATCAAATTTATAAAAGCAACCAATTTTTATTGTATTCAATATTTAACAGTTTCTAACTAAATTAATTATTTCATAAATTATATATTTTTCCTTAAATAACTAAACTTTAAAATTTTAAATAAAATTCGTTGTTTTCAATTTAAATGTAACACACAAAATGAACATAAAACTTAATCCTAATATTTTAGTTTAAGTGGGTTTTCTGAAAGGTAATATGGTATTCCCGATCAAACAAAGTAACAGTTGTTCACCACGGACGTCTCTCCCTGCAAAACAGATCCCGGAAGTGATTTCGGCAAAAATACTCCGACAATCAAGTCAGTACATTTCCTTCAGAGAATTAGAATTTCTCTATTTTGTCACTTGCCCGAGTTAGTGTTGCTCTCCTTATATTTATAGGCATTGTAATTGTGGCTCCACTTTACTAGGGTTTAAGGATGTGTGTTGCATTGTTGTTGAGTCGTGGTCAATAAAATTTCGGTTCGTGGTTAAGTGTTGGTCGTGCTTCCATTTGTTTTTGTTTATGGTTGAGTCCTCTTAGACATGGTTATGATTTTATCGGTTCGTGGTTGAAATGAACGTTGGGTTGAATCATTGTATATTCCATATTCATTTTTATGTGGTCTAACACTGGGCTGGGCCTAAAGGCCAGCAACCTCTAGCTTATGGGCTAGGTATACACCATAAGGCCCTTAGCCATGAAGGCTATTAAACACAAAACGATGAATTCGTTTGTAAAATGTATGCAAACTGTTGTTCCGTAAACTTCTGAAGCTGTAATAAAATGCTCGGCATTGATGTAACTTAGATTATCTTCACGGAGTGTTACTTTCTTCTTGGCTACTAATGTGAATTTGATTGGGTTTATGATTTTAAAATTTTAATTTGAATCTTCTGCATATCCGTTGTACTTGCAACCAACATAGTCATTTGAAATTTTAATTCATTGAACCTAGATTTGCTCCTCTGTATTCGTTGTATCGGTCACCTCTCCTGTCGTTATATTTCCCACCTTTATAAGTACTTCGATTCCGATAACTTAATTTTGTCACTATTCAGTGTATTGTACCTTCCCATATACTGTCGGCTTCTCGTATTGCTAAAAAAGGTAAGTTACTTTTTTGTCAGACATCCATTATTACTTTCTTGTCTGATTTGACTTCTCTTAGCTTTTCACTTTCTTAAATTAAATTCCTTAACCCTTTGGATTCCTCGTCCTTTTCCTGCCTTCTTTATTGTCCCAACTCCTCATCGTACACTAACTCGTAAGTTTTGTTTTTCTTAATCTCCTCCTTTTCTCAGGCGATTCTTATAATTGTGAACTTGTGCGGCGTCTCCATTATAGTTACTTTGTTTATCAATTTTGGTTCTTCCGAATGCTTTCTCCATTTTTCTGTTCTTTTTTTTCTTCTCTGCGCGTATTTTGTGTTTCTCTACCTGAGTTTTAATCGGAATTTATGTTTTTGCGTTCTGTAACTTTGATTGATAGATTTTTTTTAAAATTAAATTTTAGGAATTATGTCTGCCTCAATATCTTTCCCTAATTTTGGTGAACCCTTCATTAAAGATGTTCCGGTTGACAATGTCAACTCCGGGGAGGATTCGAACCATGTTACTTGTTCTTCTACTGTCATTAGTATTCTTTTTTATTACTAGGATAATTTAAAAAATAGTTTTAATTTTTTGTCCTCTTCTGAGCTTAAAGCCCCTTATAGTTCTGAGAGTGTTCGTACTCCTCCTCCTAGCTTTATCTTTTGCTATCCAGACTATCTTAAATTTGGATATTCTTTTCCTCATTCTAAGAAGATCGTAGATTTATTCTCACATTACCGAGTCACATTATCTCAGCATCACCCTGAGGCTGTATCAATCATTGTTGTTTTCTAATCTTGAGTGTGAAGTAACTCAAGTCTCTTTTTCAATTGACCTATTATGTAGCCTTTATCAGCTTCGTAAGGTGAAAAATTCATCTGACAAATTAACCCTTTATTCAGTCATTCCCATTATCGAGTTTGTCAGAGGATTTCCTAATAATTGTGGTGTGTAGAACAAAAAAAAATTCTTCTTAAAACTTGTCAATGGAAGTGAACCAGCTTTTCCGGTTTCGAAGTATAATGTTCCCAAATCCAAACTTCACAAGGCAGGGGTTCGCCTTAATGTGGAGTCCGAGGTTGTCTTAACACTTAGCGAACATTCGATCTGTCTTAGCCATGCTGATTCTGATAGTGAAGGTGTTTCTTTGTTGGTATCTTATTGTTTACATTGTCCTAGTTTTTTCTCTTACTTATCATTGTTCTATTATCTTCGCATGTTCATCTAATTTTTTTGTACACTGTATTACAGATATGGATTTAGCTAAGCATCCCATTGAGATGACATTCGTTTCTAATGACGAAAATGAGGAGCCCGAAGCTCCACCTACCCAAACCCAAGATAACACTGGAACTTTCATCTCACAAGAGAATGATGCCAAAGGAAAATCCCAGAAAATAACCAATGAGATTATAGCTAATGAAGGTGGAGAGGTAGCTGTTAGAAATGGTACTGATACTTCACAAAAAAGAAGAAAGAAGGATCAAACTGGTGGATCCTTAAGCGCCTTGGAGCCCCCTAAGAAAATGGGGCGTATTATCTATTTTCATTCCTAACTTCCCCCACAAAGCCATAGTTTAATGGTAGAGAGAAGTATCCATGCTACTCTATCCAAATTTTCGCTTCATGAGACAATGGCCGCGGTATGTATCTTAAGAGTTTTAGAATTATGTTCGATTTGATTTAGTGTTTCTCTACTTAAATATATGACTTTTATGTATGTTTACATATTTTTATCACCAGGTTGGTGAAAATCTTCAGATGTCTCTCTTGAAGCAGCTGAAGAGCGTGCACGCTTTGCCGAGGAGCATGTCTTGGCCACTGAGAGGGAAGCCAACAAGCTACGTTTGAGACTAGAGGAAATGCGGACTAATGTTCCTGCTTCACCTGGGTACCCTCAAGTCCTTATTGATCGACTCGTCAAGATGAAGTCTTTCTACAATTTATTTGAGGAAGTTACTACTTGTGCTCGCAATGTTGGTACTGCAAGGCTCTGGTCAAACTTCGAGAACTAAACCCCACTTTGAAAGGAAAGAAATTTCCTAAACTGGATAAGTCTGAGACTGTGTCAGAGCAACATAGGAGTGTTCTTAACGAGGGTTTCATTAGCCATATTTCTAATGTGGCCATCCTTATGATGTACTGTCCCCCTCACCATCCTTCCTTATCCGCCCTATGTCGCTTAGCTGAAGGGTGTGAAGTTGATTATTTTCAAGGCCTTCATTTTGGTTCTAGCAGTCCTAGGTTTCCTCCCAATCCTGATGCAAATGCAAATGTTGAGACCTATGCGAACACTATGCAGACACTTAGGTCTCCACTCAGTATGCGAATAAGGAGGATTATACTCTCGTTGTACAGCATTCATCAGGTTCTCCCTCTAATGTTAGTTGATCTTAGTGTTATGGATTTTGAGAGTTTTTAGTTGTAATTCGTAACAATACTCTAGTGTATGTCTCCGCTATTTGTATCATTATGGATATTAATTTTGCATCGTCATTCTAATTTTGGAATTTCTCATCATATTTATTTATATGCAGGGCTTTGATATTTGGTTGATCATAAATTTTTAAAATTTCATTGAGTATTTAGGATTTAATATTCGTTTTCCTTATCACCCAGGGTTTTTCTCTCCCCATTCACATTGTTCCATTTAGCTGACTGAAGTAACTCAATATTTATCAAAGGAATATCTTAAACTTATTTCTGCTGATCGCTTCTCTAATTTGGAATCCATTCCATTGTCTATTAGGTGGAAAATTCCTACTTCCTAATCATCTTTATCTTCCAAGGCATGCCCTTATAGCAGGTTTGTACCCGGAAGATACAGTATTGAATCTTTGGACAAGGATATAGTTCATAGCTTAATCGATCTTGAATCTGTCAGCATATACATACGTTCGCTCAACCTTCCTAGCCTTGTTCAAGAATGGACGCTATCATTAGGTATTCGTTTGAAGTATATGCTACTGAGTATCAATGACTTTGAAGTTAGGCGGAATAAGACTTTAAAGGATACTCAAAACTCTGTTCGTGAATTGAAAGAATTTTGTGCTGAATAAAATAACATTATAAAAGTTTTAGATGGTTAGGATGCTTAATCAGCAAGAAGATGCTAAGAATTTTACTGCAAGCAAGGCCCGTGAAAATCATCAAAAGACCTTGATTATTGATAAGCAATGTTCTCGCATCGATGATTTTTTAGATCGATTGGAGAGAAAAAAGTGTGATTGTCTTTCTTTCTCTTCAACCAGGTGGTAGAGTAGAGTTGATGAATAGTTAGCTATAAATACTCAGCTATGTAGTGAGAATGTCTAGTTTTATATCGAGTGTAACCACCTTGACTCGTGTGTGCACCAACTTGAATAGGCTTGTGCGGATTATAAAGATCAGCTGCATGCCCTTCCATCATCATCTCGTGGTTGTGCAGGTCCCAGAGATCTGACTATGAATATCAGCGGGCAGAGGATTAATTTGTCTGAGTCTGTTAGGTCAAATAATCACCAACTAGAGAACGAAGTGCAAAACTTGATGGTTTCTAACAAAAAATATCTAGATACTGTTAATGTTATGAGTATGCAGCTTGATCGCAAGGAATTAGACCCTGTGACTGATTTTAAGACGTACTATACAAGGTATCAGGGTCATATGGAGCGAAGGGATCTAACGCGGCATCCTCCCTACATATACCTGAAATGGCGGTATGAACTTATTTAGGATGAAGAGCGCAAAGCTGAGCAACCTTGTTGTTGTGGCGGTTCTTCCTCATCTGGGTCATCTCGCGTGTCACGGTGCAGATAGATTTTTTTCATTTAATTTACTAGGTTGTTTTTTTGAATGTTTCAAGAAGTACTTCTATGTTATATTGATGTGTAATTTGGAACCAGGTTCGTTCTTTGTCGATTAAAATAAAGTGTTATATTTTTTCCATTTGCCCTTGTTTGTTTATATGTTTGTCTAAGAGGTCTATGGTTTTCATTATTAAAGTCATAACCCTTTACCATGAGAAGCTGCATGGTTTATTGTTTGCTTATGTTACTGATTATGTGGGCACATGTGCTTTTTTTTGCAAGATCAATGGCTTGCAAAATTAAGAGTTCGTATTTTGCGAACTTGCAAGATCTATCGCTTGCTTTTGTCGTTATATTTAAAGGCACGTCTGCCTTTTTGCAAGATCTATGACTTGCTTAGTTAAGTTTACAAAGTTGCAAGATCTATAACTTGCAAACTCGAGAGCTTGTACTGTGCAAACTGCAAGATCTATTGCTTGCTTACGTTGCTGTTTTTGTAGGCATGTCTGCCTTTGTCGAGATCTATGGCTTGCAAAAGTAATGTCGCAAAGTTGCATGATCTATAGCTTGAAAAATTAAAAAATTAATGTAAGTAAAAGACATGGAAAATTATTTATCTCAAAAGACGCTATTATATGTTTATAATATACGACTGCGATAATATCGCTTACCAAACTAAACAAAGATGCGAACATCAGCAATGATCATCGGAGGCTTATGTTTTGTGAAACAACTCCTATCTATGAATTTTGTTTGAAATGCCAAATTATACCTAAATCTTAACCGATGAGTTCGTGGCTTACTAGTATATTATAACAGGTTTCATCGTTCAACTAATAATTCAGTATTTAAATATAAAATAAGGATAAGAATTACATCTTTCAACTAATAATTCAATATTTAAATATAAAATAAAGATGGCAAAATATTGGGAAAAACGTATTTCCATAAACTTATAGAAAAATTTAATTTAATTAGAATAATAAAAGGTAAAAGGTCTTAGTTGCAATGTTAAAAATTTACTATGCACTTTGTAGTAGTTATAAAGTTTATAACCCGATTCATGCAACCCAAAATTTTTATCTTCATTTCTTCTAATTCGCACTTTCAACCTTGATTTTTCCATAACTTATGGAAAAACCGTCTTTCAATAGACGGACTCAAAAAGGATAAGAACTATAACCTCAATATTTTTTAAAGAATGATACAAATTATCAAATCATTAATATTAAGGTCACAAATTAGAAATATTGAGATTCACCGTAATATAAAACAAAACTAGAATCACTATTATTAAATCATCAACAATAGAAAAAATAATTATAATGTATAATTAGATTCACTACATCATATACAAAATTGAAAACTACCATGAACGATTTTTGAACGGAAAAAACGGTCAAAGTGATTTTTTAAATTTTTTAAAATTATTTTCCATGACAGGGGTGCGGAGGTACGGCGGCACGATGGTGGCGCCAATGGCAAGTGGTTTCCATGGTGTATTTGGAGAAAAAAGAGAGAAGAAGAAGAAGTTTAGGGGGTAGAATTGTCATTACAATTGTAGTTTTGAATCCGGAGGTATTTTTGTTTTCTCACTATTAGTGAACGTCAGAATTACATCGGTCAACGCCAGAAATCAGCCAAATGGATAAAACTGCACATTTTGACTAAAAGATAGAGTTATGTTACAAGGACAAATAAAGTGCCAAGGGCGTTGAATTTTGGTAAATCAACCAACAAACACCACAGATTACAATAGTACATATTTGACAAGGCATAACTTTGTTAAAATAGAGAAACATAAAATATCACATATTAGAATCATGAATCTCTATCCTAAAATCAATTGGTAACTTAGATGTAACCCATGATCTTATATTAAGGTACTTTCATCTTCACAGACCAAATTACTCACTTATTTTTTTGGCAATATTCTCTATAAGAGTTTGACCACATATTGTTGAACACGTCATAACAGACAGTTTCGAAGTATCAACATTTTTATTTATTGTTATTACACGCAGGTAAACATGTTGATGGTCAAACATGTTTCTTGATAATGTGATAATGATTGATGGATAATTTATGTTGGGCATAGGTGTAATAATTTTCTCTACAATGAATGTGACACTCTTAGCATCACAACTAGGGGTGTAAACGAACCGAGCCGAGATCGAGTAGTTGTGTGCTCGAGCTCGAGCTCGAAAAAAATTACTATGT